>OZ010796.1:104040273-104248516 GCA_963932465.1 Maratus speciosus
AATATATAACTTAGGGCGAACAACACTTTATAAAAAATAATCAGAAAATGACATGACTATTTTCTAGAACCTTTAATATTTCTTTTAAGAAAGCAATATTCTAGTTTACCCTGCAACACACTCCCCTTGAAGTAAATAGATTATATCAGTATATCTTCAGAATTTTTTTTTCCTGCCCAGGTGAAAACTTGATCATTATCAGATCTCTCTCTCGGAGAGGATACATTTTACACAGATTTGCTGAAATAGGTTATTATTGCAAAATCATAAAGAAATGTGCTTATTTCAATTGCGTTTGAAAACAAAGAATAATATTTTGAACAACTGTTTATATTAAAAGAAAATAATTTGAAATGTGTGAGCTACTGAACTCTTTTCAAATGGAATGAACAAGTTCTTTCAATAGTTTGAATCTTATACCAAAAAAGGTTAATGATAATATATTTTATCATATAGCAATGTAGACAATTAGATAATTGTTTTTTAACTAGTAAAATAAATATTTTAAAAACAGAAATTTTAATCTTTAATTCTTAGTAATATATGTTTTAAAACAAAATTTCTCAACATCTGTAAACAAAATCTTACTTCTTCAAATTGAAAATCCTCATTTAATATCCTGCTCTTGAAAACACACTAGCAAACAATTTAGAAGATAGCAGTCCGCAGTGATTTCCGAATGAATGTTTTCAGTGTTGTCATATTATTTTGTTTTCAATGACATCATTTTTAGACTCTCTGATTTGCTTAAACTAACATTGCTTTGAACGAATGAGAGTCTTGGAAAATGACGTATAGTTTTCTGTTTACCTTATATGTAAGTTTTAAATAAGTAACTTTCTAAGAATTTCGATTGCACGCGCATTATCGAGTCACGAGATCTCCCTTGCGTTTCTTTTGCAAGGCAATCTTTTCATATAGGGACCTTTATCTCACGGTTTCAGACACCCCTCTGATATGCATCTACCCTTAGCTTAATTGGTTGGGGAGAGATGTCGTACAATAAGCAAGCATTTCCTTATCGAAGGAAATATCTGTTATCTACCTCTCTTTCATACAATCTATATTGCAACTCAAGAAATGGGCAGCTGAAAAATTCATAACTTCTGTTTGCTTAAGGTTAAAAATATAATTTCATGTTCTTTACCTAATTAGAGATTATTAATTTACTTTTTAATTAGGAAAAGGAATTTTCACAATTTATTTTATTTTATAACTTAAAAACAGCTCATTTAATTTATTTTTAAACTAGCAATTTTTTATTTAAAGAAATATGTTTGGATAAACATTTATAAAAAATAGTTTCAAATTTTAAGCAAAAATAGATATTGTTTACAAGACACTTTGTTACCCGTTTTTAGTTTTACTAAGTTTTTAAATAGAACAACCCTTCGTTTTCTAAAAAACAAAATAGATTTTTTTAGTTATTCTTAATTGCATAGAGGTAACTTTTCAAAAAAATTTTTTGAATTAGTATTCAAGGTTTTTTGCTGAATCTGAAATCGACTTTTAACTAAAGCATTTTAATGATTGACGAAGTAAAGTTTTATTTTCTAGAAAAGTGGTATAAACTTAATATTTAGTACTTGTAATGCGCGAGCTACTGTATTCTTTTCAATTAGAATGAACAAGATCTTACGATAGTTTGAATATTAAACCAAAAAGATTAATAGTAATTTAGTTTAACAAATAACAATGAAGACAACTATGTGAAACATAAACTCAGTTTACAAATAAGTTTTAATGTCAGAGCTAATTGGACACTTTGTTTTCCTAATCATAGATGTTAAAAAAACTTTCTTAGGAAAGTTTTTTAATTTGATTCAAACTGAAGATAAAATACTTTACTAATTTAGGATATTTTTTCCATATCTCGTTTTAAAATTATATTTAACTAAAAAAATAATTTATGTTGCATTGTTTTAACAATTTTTCTAATCAAAGAACGTGTATTAGTTTCAACTGATAATAAAGGGTTTATTACCTATTAGCAAAAGAAAAATTAGTAGTCACACTTACATTTAAGTTATTGAAAACATATGATGAACATCTCTGCTGTTGAAAGGATGAAAACTAACATACATACATAGGAATCGACTGATTTATGTTGCACAGGTTGTGATGTATATAATAGATGTGATTATATATTGAAAATGATATATACGATGGTTGTGATGTATCCAAAGTACATGTCTTTAAACTAAATTATCAAACATATGAGTGAGGATTGCTACGTGACAAAAATCGCCTTTAACAGTGAATTTTGAGTCAGTTTTAATTTAGAAAAATGTAAATGGTTAACTTTAATGACATATTTTTAGTTTTGTTGTTAGAAATAATATGTTAAACAAATCACACTGTTTGAAAATATATTTTTTCGAGTTTATTTTCAACAATTGTTTTTTAAATGAAATCACATATAAAACTAAGGAAAGCTAAACTTGTGAAACACAAGTTGAATATCGAGAATGACAGAACATGTTTTGAATTAAGTAATGTAGAATGTGCAAACTTTTGAATTCATTCATTTACAGTAACAGAAAGTGTGAAATTTTAAGTTTAGTTTAATAAAGCAAATAATTAAATTGAAAGATACATTTAAAAAGGATTGTTAAAACTTTTTTGTTTTACGAAATACTAGACAAACATTACACTTAAAAGACAAAATAATTATACATACCTTTTGTTGATTGAAGCAAGCAGACTCATTGAAAATAGCAAGAAGCTGAAAAGTTGACGGTGATTTTACTCAGCAGGATGCCGAAAATAGTAGGGATAGATGCCGCAGAGCTTAAAGCCAAATGTCCGGTAAACGGGAGCTACCAAACAGACGACCTTCATCCACCAGATCCAAGACACAACTGATGTGCGCGGGGTCTAACACCTGCAGATGAAGGTCACTGATTAGAGATCAAGGTCACTGATAACAGATCACGTGACCGCTAACAACCAATCAGAAGCGAGCTTTCAGGTTTGACGACATCTTGTGGCAATACCTGTAGACAATCTGGCGCCAGTTGATTGACAGGGGGCGTCGTGGAATGTTAGGAATGCAGACAGAGTGGCGCCTACCTTCTGCTTCATAGTATTTTAGGGGAAAATATATATTACGTTGATGTAAAAGACATTATTTTTTAAACTAACTGTTAATAATTTTGAAATAACATACTTTTCTCATACAAGCGAAAAAAGAATGTTTCAGAACATGTCTCTAATCATAATTAAACATAACTTTAAGCATAGTTAACCATCTCAGAGTATGATTAAACAAATTCGAACATAACTTTGGGCATGTTTAAACAATCCGAACTATATTTGAACATATCCGAACATGTTCATTCATAACTTTGACAGTTTTTAATCTTTCAGAATTAAAAAAGACATATTTAAAACTATTTTATTTTAAAAATTTTTGTAAAAATTTTAATTTATAATTTTCTTTTTAAGGTTTTAACTTTTTTTTTAACTTTTTTTAACGTTTTAACTTTTTTGTTAAAAATTTTTTAAACTTTTTTTTGTTTAAACTTTTTTAACTTTTTTGTTAAAACTTTTTTAACTTTTTTTGTCAAAAATTTTTTTTAACTTTTTTTAACTTTTTGTTGTTAAACATTTTTTTAAAATTTTGATAAAACTTTTTTTTTTTACTTTTGTTAAAAAAAATTTTTTACAAACTTTTTTTTAAAATTTTGTTAAAACTTTTTTTTATAAAACATTTTTTTTTCTTAAAACTTTTTTTTTCTTAAAACTTTTTTTTTGTTAAAACTTTTTTTTTAACTTTTTTTTACTTTTGTTAAAACTTTTTTACTTTGTTAAAACATTTTGTTTTACTTTTGTTAAAAAAAATTTCTGTTAAAACTTTTTTTATATATTTTTTGTAAAACTTTTTTGTTAAATTTTTTTTAAATTTTGTTAAACTTTTTTTATATTTGTTAAAACTTTGTAAAACTTTTTATCATCTTTGTAAACTTTCTATAATTTTTAAAACTAATAAACTTTATACATACATATGTGTATATATATGTATATATATATATATATATATATATATATATATATATATATATATATATATATATATATATATATGTATATATATATATAAATATATATACATATACATATATGCATATACATATACATACATACGTATGTTTTATATATATATATATACATACATCATATTCATATATATATATATATATATATTTATACATATATATATATATATATATATATATATATATATTTTACACAAGAACCCATACATAAACATTTAACTTTCATATATTTAGAGACACGTAGTCGTGTATGTATGCTTTTACTTAAACATTTATATAGCTAAATACTACCCTTAAATTTACGTTCATGCAAAAAAACATTATTTTTCTTAAACTGTTAATATTTTTGAAATAACATATTTTTCTCATGCAAGTGAAAAGAATGTTTCAGAGCATGTCTCTGGCCATGGTTAATCATAAATTTAAGCATAGTTAACCATCTCAGAATATGATTAAACATGTTCGAACATAACTTTAGACACGATTAAACATATATCCTGACAATATTTGAACCTATCCAAACATGGTTAAACATGTTTGAACAAACTTTGAGCATATCCGAACATTGTTAAATATATCCCAACTAACTTTGAGCATGATTAAATATACTCGAACTATCTTTGAGCATATCCGAACATGGTTAAACATGTTCGAACATAAGTTTGGTCATGGTTAAACATATTCTGAAGAAAGTGCGAGCTACCGAACAAAATTCATTATGAAAGACAAACTCATGAATTTAGTAATCACAAGCCAGTTCCAACTTTTAAAAAGCAACTGATTAACTTAATTTGGAAGAAATGTTATAAGTTTCTTTTTAAACACTTTGTTAGAAACTGACGAATGAGTTTAACAAATTTTTGGAAATAATAGAGTATGATAATACTCTTAGAGTACATATACTACTTAGAGTATAATAATACATTTGATGTCAGAACATGTTTTGAATGAAATCGTGAATTCATAGTATGCTGAAAACGCGAACTTTGAAATTTATAGTTAGGTTAAATGATTAAAGTAAAGCAAATTACTAAATTGAAAGACACATTTTGAAAGGATCGTTATAAGTTTGTTAAAACTGTTGTTGTATTAAACACTATATTAGACAAAAAAATTTACATACCTTTTGGAAAGAAGTTTCCCTAAGCTTTTGATGATTCGAACAAGCAGACTCATTGAAAAGTAGCAAGAAGCTTAAATTCGACGGTGATTTTACTCAGCAGGATGCCGAAAATAGTAGGGATAGATGCCGCAGAGCTTAAAGCCAAATGTCCGGTAAACGGGAGCTACGAAACAGACGACCTTCACCTACGAAATCCAAGACACGAATGATGTGTGCGGGGTCTACACCCGTAGATGAAGGTTACTGATAAGAGATCACGTGACCGCTATCAACCAATCAGAAGCGAGCTTGTAGGTGTGACGTCATCGACTGTGCTGCCTACCCCCATCGCAAACGAGGATGATGACATCGTACGGCAATACCTGTAGACAACCTGGCGCCATTTGATTGACAGGAGACGTGGTGGAATGTCAGGAATGCAGACAGAGTGGCGCCACCATCTGCAAGAAGCGAACATGTTGAAGCATGCAGCGACTGACTGGCGCCAGATGATTGACAGGTGGGCGGGGGAATGCAAGGAATGCAGACACAATGGTGCCTTCCTCCACCGCCTACTCCTTTCACATGTCAGGTGATCTTCGCATCCAATCACATACAAGTATTAGATGGTAGAGGGTGCTCGTGTTGTCTTCAAGTACGACGTCATCACTTGTTCTGTGCTTTGTCATCAACCATTTCCCCTTCAGTTGATGTCCTGAGCAGGTGCTTCGCTGTAAGTAACACCATTTAAATTTTAAGTTTTTTTGTTAGTAATATTTTTATGTATAAAAAATAACAAAAAAAGACATTTTGTTTAAAATAACAAGTGTCTTTCATCACTTTTTCGAATATCAAGTTTAACTTTATCGAATAACACACTACTTAAATTATCACAATTAGAAATATCCACTTAACAAGTTGTTGAACAAGTTTATTGTTCCGACGAATTTAGTCATGTTTTAGCATGATCTAAGCATGATTAGTCATGCTTAAATAATCTTTTTCTGTTTAAAAAAATTAGATTTAAAAATCTATTTAAGTAAAATATTTATCGGAGAAAAATTTTTACTTAGATTTTTGTTTGATTTAGATTTGGACAGTCGATGATGTCACACCTACAAGCTCGCTTCTGATTGGTTGATAGCGGTCACGTGATCTCTTATCAGTAACCTTCATCTACGGGTGTAGACCCCGCACACATCATTCGTGTCTTGGATTTCGTAGGTGAAGGTCGTCTGTTTCGTAGCTCCCGTTTACCGGACATTTGGCTTTAAGCTCTGCGGCATCTATCCGTACTATTTTCGGCATCCTGCTGAGTAAAATCACCGTCGAATTTAAGCTTCTTGCTACTTTTCAATGAGTCTGCTTGTTCGAATCATCAAAAGCTTAGGGAAACTTCTTTCCAAAAGGTATGTAAATTTTTTTGTCTAATATAGTGTTTAATACAACAACAGTTTTAACAAACTTATAACGATCCTTTCAAAATGTGTCTTTCAATTTAGTAATTTGCTTTACTTTAATCATTTAACCTAACTATAAATTTCAAAGTTCGCGTTTTTAGCATACTATGAATTCACGATTTCATTCAAAACATGTTCTGACATCAAATGTATTATTATACTCTAAGTAGAATATGTACTCTAAGAGTATTATCATACTCTATTATTTTCAAAAATTTGTTAAACTCATTCGTCAGTTTCTAACAAAGTGTCAAAAAGAAACTTATAACATTTCTTCCAAATTAAGTTAATCAGTTGCTTTTTAAAAGTTGGAACTGGCTTGTGATTACTAAATTCACGAGTTTGTCTTTCATAATGAATTTTGTTCGGTAGCTCGCACTTTCTTCAGAATATGTTTAACCATGACCAAACTTATGTTCGAACATGTTTAACCATGTTCGGATATGCTCAAAGATAGTTCGAGTATATTTAATCATGCTCAAAGTTAGTTGGGATATATTTAACAATGTTCGGATATGCTCAAAGTTTGTTCAAACATGTTTAACCATGTTTGCATAGGTTCAAATATTGTCAGGATATATGTTTAATCGTGTCTAAAGTTATGTTCGAACATGTTTAATCATATTCTGAGATGGTTAACTATGCTTAAATTTATGATTAACCATGGCCAGAGACATGCTCTGAAACATTCTTTTCACTTGCATGAGAAAAATATGTTATTTCAAAAATATTAACAGTTTAAGAAAAATAATGTTTTTTTGCATGAACGTAAATTTAAGGGTAGTATTTATCTATATAAATGTTTAAGTAAAAGCATACATCCACGACTACGTGTCTCTAAATATCTGAAAGTTAAATGTTTATGTATGGGTTCTTGTGTAAAAAATATATATATGATGTATGTATATATATATATATATAAAACATACGTATGTATGTATATGTATATGCATATATGTATATATATATATATATATATATATATATATATATATATATATATATATATATATATACATATATATACACATATGTATGTATAAAGTTTATTAGTTTTAAAAATTATAGAAAGTTTACAAAGATGATAAAAATTTCACAAAGTTTTAACAAATATAAAAAAAGTTTAACAAAATTAAAAAAAATTTAACAAAAAAGTTTTACAAAAAATATATAAAAAAAGTTTTAACAGAAATTTTTTTTAACAAAAGTAAAACAAAATGTTTTAACAAAGTAAAAAAGTTTTAACAAAAGTAAAAAAAAAAGTTTAAAAAAAGTTTTAAGAAAAAAAAAGTTTTAAGAAAAAAAAATGTTTTATAAAAAAAGTTTTAACAAAATTTTAAAAAAAAGTTTGTAAAAAATTTTTTTTAACAAAAGTAAAAAAAAAAATTTATCAAAATTTAAAAAAAATGTTTAACAACAAAAAGTTAAAAAAAGTTAAAAAAAAAGTTTTGACAAAAAAAGTTAAAAAAGTTTTAACAAAAAAGTTTAAACAAAAAAAGTTTAAAAAATTTTTAACAAAAAAAGTTAAAACGTTAAAAAAAGTTTTAACAAAAAAAAGTTAAAACCTTATAAAGAAAATTATAAATTAAAATTTTTACAAAAATTTTTAAAATAAAATAGTTTTAAATATGTTTTTTTTAATTCTGAAAGATTAAAAATTGTCAAAGTTATGAATGAACATGTTCGGATATGTTCAAATATAGTTCGGATTGTTTAAACATGCCCAAAGTTATGTTCGAATTTGTTTAATCATACTCTGAGATGGTTAACTATGCTTAAAGTTATGTTTAATTATGATTAGAGACATGTTCTGAAATATTCTTTTTTCGCTTGTATGAGAAAAGTATGTTATTTCAAAATTATTAACAGTTAGTTTAAAAAATAATGTCTTTTACATCAACGTAATATATATTTTTCCCTAAAATACTATGAAGCAGAAGGTAGGCGCCACTCTGTCTGCATTCCTAACATTCCACGACGCCCCCTGTCAATCAACTGGCGCCAGATTGTCTACAGGTATTGCCACAAGATGTCGTCAAACCTGAAAGCTATTTTCGGCATCCTGCTGAGTAAAATCATCGTCAACTTTTCAGCTTCTTGCTATTTTCAATGAGTCTGCTTGCTTCAATCAACAAAAGGTATGTATAATTATTTTGTCTTTTAAGTGTAATGTTTGTCTAGTATTTCGTAAAACAAAAAAGTTTTAACAATCCTTTTTAAATGTATCTTTCAATTTAATTATTTGCTTTATTAAACTAAACTTAAAATTTCACACTTTCTGTTACTATAAATGAATGAATTCAAAAGTTTGCACATTCTACATTACTTAATTCAAAACATGTTCTGTCATTCTCGATATTCAACTTGTGTTTCACAAGTTTAGCTTTCCTTAGTTTTATATGTGATTTCATTTAAAAAACAATTGTTGAAAATAAACTCGAAAAAATATATTTTCAAACAGTGTGATTTGTTTAACATATTATTTCTAACAACAAAACTAAAAATATGTCATTAAAGTTAACCATTTACATTTTTCTAAATTAAAACTGACTCAAAATTCACTGTTAAAGGCGATTTTTGTCACGTAGCAATCCTCACTCATATGTTTGATAATTTAGTTTAAAGACATGTACTTTGGATACATCACAACCATCGTATATATCATTTTCAATATATAATCACATCTATTATATACATCACAACCAGTGCAACATAAATCAGTCGATTCCTATGTATGTATGTTAGTTTTCATCCTTTCAACAGCAGAGATGTTCATCATATGTTTTCAATAACTTAAATGTAAGTGTGACTACTAATTTTTCTTTTGCTAATAGGTAATAAACCCTTTATTATCAGTTGAAACTAATACACGTTCTTTGATTAGAAAAATTGTTAAAACAATGCAACATAAATTATTTTTTTAGTTAAATATAATTTTAAAACGAGATATGGAAAAAATATCCTAAATTAGTAAAGTATTTTATCTTCAGTTCGAATCAAATTAAAAAACTTCCCTAAGAAAGTTTTTTTAACAACTATGGTTAGGAAAACAAAGTGTCCAATTAGCTCTGACATTAAAACTTATTTTTAAACTGAGTTTATGTTTCATATAGTTGTCTTCATTGGTATTTGTTAAACTAAATTACTATTAATCTTTTTGGTTTAATATTCAAACTATCGTAAGATCTTGTTCATTCTAATTGAAAAGAATACAGTAGCTCGCGCATTACAAATACTAAATATTAAGTTTATACCACTTTTCTAGAAAATAAAACTTTACTTCGTCAATCATTAAAATGCTTTAGTTAAAAGTCGATTTCAGATTCAGCAAAAAACCTTGAATACTAATTCAAAAAACTTTTTTTGAAAAGTTACCTCTATGCAATTAAGAATAACTAAAAAAATCTATTTTGTTTTTTAGAAAACGAAGGGTTGTTCTATTTAAAAACTTAGTAAAACTAAAAACGGGTAACAAAGTGTCTTGTAAACAATATCTATTTTTGCTTAAAAATTGAAACTATTTTTTATAAATGTTTATCCAAACATATTTCTTTAAATAAAAAATTGCTAGTTTAAAAATAAATTAAATGAGCTGTTTTTAAGTTATAAAATAAAATAAATTGTGAAAATTCCTTTTCCTAATTAAAAAGTAAATTAATAATCTCTAATTAGGTAAAGAACATGAAATTATATTTTTAACCTTAAGCAAACAGAAGTTATGAATTTTTCAGCTGCCCATTTCTTGAGTTGCAATATAGATTGTATGAAAGAGAGGTAGATAACAGATATTTCCTTCGATAAGGAAATGCTTGCTTATTGTACGACATCTCTCCCCAACCAATTAAGCTAAGGGTAGATGCATATCAGAGGGGTGTCTGAAACCGTGAGATAAAGGTCCCTATATGAAAAGATTGCCTTGCAAAAGAAACGCAAGGGAGATCTCGTGACTCGATAATGCGCGTGCAATCGAAATTCTTAGAAAGTTACTTATTTAAAACTTACATATAAGGTAAACAGAAAACTATACGTCATTTTCCAAGACTCTCATTCGTTCAAAGCAATGTTAGTTTCAGCAAATCAGAGGGTCTAAAAATGATGTCATTGAAAACAAAATAATATGACAACACTGAAAACATTCATTCGGAAATTACTGCGGACTGCTATCTTCTAAATTGTTTGCTAGTGTGTTTTCAAGATCAGGATATTAAATGAGGATTTTCAATTTGAAGAAGTAAGATTTTGTTTACAGATATTGAGAAATTTTGTTTTAAAACATATATTACTAAGAATTAAAGATTAAAATTTCTGTTTTTAAAATATTTATTTTACTAGTTAAAAAACAATTATCTAATTGTCTACATTGCTATATGATAAAATATATTATCATTAACCTTTTTTGGTATAAGATTCAAACTATTGAAAGAACTTGTTCATTCCATTTGAAAAGAGTTCAGTAGCTCACACATTTCAAATTATTTTCTTTTAATATAAACAGTTGTTCAAAATATTATTCTTTGTTTTCAAACGCAATTGAAATAAGCACATTTCTTTATGATTTTGCAATAATAACCTATTTCAGCAAATCTGTGTAAAATGTATCCTCTCCGAGAGAGAGATCTGATAATGATCAAGTTTTCACCTGGGCAGGAAAAAAAAAATTCTGAAGATATACTGATATAATCTATTTACTTCAAGGGGAGTGTGTTGCAGGGTAAACTAGAATATTGCTTTCTTAAAAGAAATATTAAAGGTTCTAGAAAATAGTCATGTCATTTTCTGATTATTTTTTATAAAGTGTTGTTCGCCCTAAGTTATATATTTATTTTGTTTATGATATCGAACTTTGAAATGTAATATTTGTTGTGATATATCTTGTGACTTGAACTAATATACAGGATTTTAAAAAGGTAAGTTTTTAAACGTTATTTATATATATTTTTGAGAGATTGCTAAAATAATTTTTATAAGTGTTTTCAATGTGTGAAAGTCTTTTTTTCTAAAACGTTAAACTAGTTAGGAAAATTTTTATTATCCAATGTTTATGCATGTTATTTTTGTTAATCGTTAAATTATGTGAAAGCTAAAAATAGTTATATGTTAATCTGTTTGAAACCTATGAGTAATTCTAAAGACATTTCTATAAAAACTTGAATATGTTAACGTTTTCACTTAACCTCTCTATAGTCTATGCGGTATGTCAACGACAATATTAACTATATTTATTCAGCAGATCTTGTCTTGAAATCAATGAATTCTGTTGATCTTAAGAAAAAAAATCGAATCTTTAACTATACTAATTGATAAAAGTAAGTAAATAATTGTTTTTTATAATTCAAAAATAAAAAAAAAAATTCTAAAACAACTAACATGTTAAAAAAAAAATTTCAATTCACACCACTTTTTCTGGAAAATTATACTTTACTTCATCAGTCACTGAAATAACTAAATTAAGGAGTTTAGTTTAAGGGTAAACTAATTTTCAGCTTGTGTTTCGATAAACATCCACCCTCTGTTAATTAAACAGAAAACATTATTATTAAAAAACTTATTCACGCTCTTTAGATTAAAAAAAAATGTATTCTTAAAAAAATTACTTAATGAAAAAAATTAAACTTGTTTATTAAAAAAAGCTTTATCTGAAAAAAAAACTTGTATCGAAATGAACAAATGATTATAAAAAATATTAACTAATTTATTTAAAACTTTATTTGTAATAACTAAATTTAAAAAAATGATAGATTATTATCAAAAACTTATTCACGCTCTTTAGATTAAAAAAAATGTATTCTTAAAAAAATTACTTAATGAAAAAAATTAAACTTGTTTATTAAAAAAAAAAAAACTTGTATCGAAATGAACAAATGATTATAAAATATATGAACTAATTTATTTAAAACTTTATTTGTAATAACTAAATGAAAAAAACATGATTTGAAAATTAACAAATTCTAAAAAATAATTATAACTTATTTCGTTAAAACTCAGAAAAAAATGTATTACCTCTTTATGTCAGTTCAAATAGGATGATGATGTCATCACAGGTGAGTTAAAAATCCTCTCTCGAGAGGGCGCTGGTGTCGCCGGAATCGATGGTGCTGCCCCCTAGGTTCGTCTCTCGTCCAATCAGAAGCAAGCTCCTTATCTAGATGAAACCGGTTGTTGCACGCTTCTTCGTTCATTAGCCCGGTGGATGTCATACAGGTAGGACGTGTCTCTGCGCTGCTCCATGGTAAGTATTTTTTAATTGCATGCGATCTTTTCTAATCATTCCTAATCATTCCTTTGTTCTACCTTTCTCTTACAACAGACTTTCCTTCATTAATCATCCTCATTAACATTTTCCTTTGTTTAATTCCTCTCTTACAGTAGACTTTTATTAATTCATTAGACTTTTATTGATTCATTAACATTATCCTTTGTTCTAACCCCTCTCTTACAGTACACTTTTCATTATCGCTTCTTTGTTTTAACCCCTCTACTATAGCATGACGCGCGGGCGCCAGTCTGTCTCGACTCCGACCACCTGTCTATCACTTTCTTATCTCCCCTCACCTGTCAATCACTCGACTCCGCCCACCTGTCACTCATCCTTGCTCCCTAACGCATGACGCCTGGTGGGGTAGAACCCCCATTTTCCTTCTACTCCCGTCTTTACGCATGGTTTCATTTGATGTTACTTCTCTGTTTACCCATGTTCCAGTTCAAGGTGCACTACAAAGTCTCACTACTAGATTAAAAGAATTTCATTACACAGATTATGAAATCAACCACATTATTGAGTTATTCAGTACTTGTTTAAAACAAAATTCATTTCAAATTTCTAATCAATATTATTCTATGACGGATGGTTTAGCAATGGGTAATCCCCTTAGCCCTTTTTTAGCAGATTTATATATGCATTACTTTGAGGTTAAAATGTTTAACCTTATCAACTTCCCATTTTATTGTAGATATGTAGACGATTCTTTTGCACTCTTGGACATTTCTCTATTTTCTGTTGACAATATATTAACGATTTTAAACTCAATAGATTCAGTCATTCAATTCACTTATGAAGTTGAAATAGATAATAGATTGCCATTTCTGGATGTGTTGGTTACACGTCAGCCTAATACCTTTGACACTTGCGTTTACCGTAAACCTTTTGCTGTCACACTCCCCCCCATTTCAATTCATGTCACCCCCCCCCCTCACAAAAAGCTTCGGCTTTTCATTATTTGATTAATAGAGCTCGCTTAATTTGTTCAGATAATAATTCACTTATTACAGAATTAAATTACATTAGATCTGTGGCTATTGATCGAGGTTTTAGTTTATCTTATATCAATAATTTAATTTCTCATAGTCTTAATAAATATCTTAATAATCTTGATTCTCCTGTTACTACGGTTTCCATTTCCAATCTTATCATTTTACCATTTTATAATAGCATTAGCTTTAAGATGGCTAATATCTTAAGACATTATGATTTTAATGTGGTTTTTAAACCGGTTAATAAATTATCTTTTTCGCAACTTAAGGACCAAATTCCTCCACATAATTATTGGGGCATTTACAACATTCAATGCCAATGTGGTTTGTCCTACATTGGACAAACTAAACGAAAACTCCGTTACAGAATCAATGAACACAGAAACTATGTAAAGAAAAAAGAATTACAGAAATCCTCTATCGCCTGTCATTGCTGGGGGGAGGGACATAATTTTAATTTTGACTCAGCTACCATTATCAAGAATTGTATTACTCCTCTGGATTTAGACTTTTATGAGGCTATTCATATCCATAAATTTAAAGACTCCTTGGTTAATGATTTATCTAGTACACCATACATCTCAACTTTCTGGATGGATTTGTTGTGTCACGACACTTCACTTCCGCATTAATTTCATTGGCTGTTAGAACTTGATGGTCTTTTGGTATTATGTTTTGACATTTGGGTTTTTTTCACCGTACGTGCAGTTGGGGGGATATTGTTTTTAAGGTGTTTAAAGTTTTTACACTGAGGATGTGAGTCCTAGTACTCACGAAACGTATACGTATGGTCAAATCTGCTTGTTTTATTGTGTGTTTAAACGTTGTTTTCAAATAATTTATATATTTACAAGTTAGAAGAAAAAATTACTAGTTTTCAATTTAAAATAAGTTTTCTAAAAATTACAAAAATATTTTATCAGTTTTAAAAAATTATATATATATATTTTTTTATTTTTTTACGTTTTACAATTTAAGAAATAAAGTTCTAAAAGTTTTTAAAAATTTTCATTAGTTAAAATTTTTTGTTTGTTCAATTCATTGTATAAATTTTTTATGTTTTCTAAACATTACAAAAATATTTTATCAGTTTTAAAAAATTATAAAAAAAGTTTAAAGTTTTACAATTTAAGAAATAAAATATAAAAGTTTTTAAAAATTTTCATTAGTTAAAATTTTTCGTTCATTGTATAAATTTTTTAAACATGCTTACATACTACACATAAATATGTAGTATGTTCACAATGTAATATATTGTATACTATGTAACATAGTATATACTATGTTTCATATAAGAACAAAGATTTTTCTAGCTCAAAATTATTTACAAGTGTAGAAAAATGTTTTATTAGTTTTTGAATTTAAAAAAAGTTTTCTAAAAAATATTTTATAAGTTTTACAAAAGAAAAAAATCAATTCAGTTTTCTAAAAAATAATTTAAAAGTTTTGCCAAAAAAAAAAAAAAAAAACAATTAAGTTTTCTAAAATATATATATACACACATATATATATATATTAGTTTTACAATTCAAAAAAAAGAAATATATATATATATATATATATATGTGTGTGTGTTATTAGTTTTCAGTTGTATACAAGTTGGAAAATATGAGTTATTGATGTTAACATAGTATGTATTTATATATCTCATAATATAGATCACATAGTATATATCACATAATGTGTATGTATAACAAAGTAGATAGTTATATATCACATAATGTGTGTATATATGACTGATTGTATACTATGGTCGACTTAAGAATAATCATTTTTTTAGTCTAAAATTAATTATAAGTTATAAAATTATTTTTTTAATGAAACTTTTCTTTACCCTTATCTACCTTATTTCTTCAAACTCTAATTTTTACATCTACATTTTAATACAAATTCATTTATATTCAAATATTAGAATAATATCTACTTACAAATAGCACTGATTTAAAACGAAGCTTGGCATGTCTCGCTCCTACAGATGAAATGCTCACTGCAGATAACTGACCGGATGTTTATATCATCACGTGACTTCCTCTAACATCTGATAAACCGATAGCAAGTTTCCCATTTCCAACTCAGTCTTCAATTGTGTTGGTTCGTTAAGTTTTAATCTCTATATTCCTTCATATTAAAAAAGAACTACATATTTTCTTTACACGTTTGATATTGGAAAGATCTAATATAATTTTAAAACCTATCTTTTTATATCTGCAAACTTTCATTACCGAATAAAATCATCATCTTTTAGTATGTTTAGTTGAAAGATCTTTTATTTTTAATTAGATGATGTAATCGAAATTCTTATTAAGAAGTTTTACTTAACTATCTATTATTTTATGGAAATAATTTTCTTATGAAAGCGAAAAAGAATATTTCATCATCTATATAATCTAAGGTTGATTATATATTATGTTATCTAACATAATTTGTAATTATCTATACTTAGTATATAAAATTATATACATACTTAGCATATATATATATATATATATATATATATATAGCTAGTATATATAATTATATATACCTCTAGTATACATAAATACATAATTACAAATTATGTTAGATAACATAATATATAATCAACCTTAGATTATATAGATGATGAAATATTCTTTTTCGCTTTCATAAGAAAATTATTTCTATAAAATAATAGACAGTTAAGTAAATCTTCTTAATAAGAATTTCGATTACATCATCTAATTAAAAATAAAAGATCTTTCAACTAAACATACTAAAAGATGATGATTTTATTCGGTAATAAAAGTTTGCAGATATAAAATGATAGGTTTTAAAATTATATTAGATCTTTCCAATATCAAACGTGTAAAGAAAATATGTAGTTCTTTTTTAATATGAAGGAATATAGAGATTAAAACTTAACGAACCAACACAATTGAAGACTGAGTTGGAAATGGGAAACTTGCTATCGGTTTATCAGATGTTAGAGGATGTCACGTGATGATATAAACATCCGGTCAGTTATCTGCAGTGAGCATTTCATCTGTAGGAGCGAGACATGCCAAGCTTCGTTTTAAATCAATGCTATTTGTAAGTAGATATTATTCTAATATTTGAATATAAATGAATTTGTATTAAAATGTAGATGTAAAAATTAGAGTTTGAAGAAATAAGATACATAAGATGGGGGTCCATCTTCCGGTCCCAGGCCCTTTTAAGGCCCATCTGTCTACGCAAGGAACCACTCGTGAAGCAAGCCCCTCGGCGCGTCCCGAAGGTCGCCGCCAGACAAGCTCCAACAGAGCAGAACCCCACGCAAACTCCTGTCAGTCCGACGCACTGCCCAGCGCACGTCACGCCGGCTATTCCCAAGCTGGTGAACAATCGCTACGATAGTCCTCACCACCCAGCTAGAAAAACCAAGTGGTCCCTAAACTTGGTTACTCGAGCCGGTAGACCCCGCAAGCCATCGCAGGGTCCAGACGCCTATAAAGACGCTGGGCCCACGGACTGAACCGAGGCTTCCCGACCCGAATTTAATTTACGGAAGGCCCCCAAGATCAGATACCATTTTCCGGCAGAGACATTTTTGTGGGCCAGCCGATAGGAAAGCTATTGAAGAGCCCCTAACTTGAAGACGAGGGAGGACGGGGAAAGTCCCTCCGGCCGTAAAGCGACCCAGCTCCTGGCTTTTCGCCCAAACCACCCGGCTCAACCGACGGAACCCCTCGTGGATCACGCCGGGAACCAGTTGGCCCAGACTAGGTGCCATTATCGACCCCAGGCGGACACGGCAAGCTCCACCTAGACGGAATAGACTCCGCCTCGCTAGGGGGTCGGACGGAACGGAGTCCCGCCAGCCCCCACTGACTCGACCCCATCCTAAGACAGAGAAGCCAGCGGAGGCCGACAGAAGCCCGCCCGCCACTACCTTACCTCACGGCCGTCGAGGGTACCCGAGGAAAACTCCGGTACCGCATAGACACGGAGGACCTGGATCGGACCAAGAGTTCACCTGAGGCACGATGAGCCGCCGCGTTACCGGCGAGCCTCCGGCCCGTTTCCTGCGGGAATAGTGTTCGATGGTGGACCTGCCGGCCGACCCCCTCCCATGGGTCACGGCACGACATGGAGCAACCAGAACCATACTAGCCTCCCCACGCGACCGCTCCTTGTTCAACGGGGGCACCGCCAAACCCTACCACCCTTAGGGTCGGCTCCCAACTGCTCCAGCTGAGGTCCTCGGAGGGATGAGCCACCCAAGTCATAAAGTAACCTGGGCGCTGTCCGAACCCTCGCCCTTCGGTTGCTCCGGGGGACCCTGCATGGCGTTCCCGCGAGCCCCGTCGTCACTAGCGAGCACCGAGGACTTTCCACTACAAAGCCCTCACTCATACTTCAGGCTCCCTTTTAGTCAATTGGTGGATGGGGTCCTATCGCCTTAGCTATCCTTTGCCCAGAGTCACCACCCGGCCACCGCCGGCTCTGGGATCAGACTATGGAGCGTCGCTACCCGGCTTGCCCAGAGAACCCGGGTGCCGGAGGACCGCATCTCTGAAAACCCACCGAAGCGGGCTACGGCCCTATGCACAACGTCCGTTAACCGTGGCCACCGTGCTCAACGCCTGTCGGAGATGAGTCTCTCGAGGAGGTGGCGAATCGTCCCCATCCGGCCCCCTCGCATTCGTGCACAACGAACTCTGCCGAGCTTCCGGTCACCTCCCCCACTCGAGGGGTCGGGTCGGAACCACCCGGAGGGGCGGCCACAAATAAGGTAGATAAGGATAAAGAAAAGTTTCATTAAAAAAATAATTTTATAACTTATAATTAATTTTAGACTAAAAAAATGATTATTCTTAAGTCGACCATAGTATACAATTAGTCATAAATACACACATTATGTGATATATAACTATCTACTTTGTTATACATACACATTATGTGATATATACTATGTGATCTATATTATGAGATATATAAATACATACTATGTTAACATCAATAACTCATATTTTCCAACTTGTATACAACTGAAAACTAATAACACACACACACACACACACATATATATATATATATATATATATATATATATTCTTTTTTGAATTGTAAAACTAATATATATATATATATATGTGTATATATATATTTTAGAAAACTTAATTGTTTTTTTTTTTTTTTTTTGGCAAAACTTTTAAATTATTTTTTAGAAAACTGAATTGATTTTTTTCTTTTGTAAAACTTATAAAATATTTTTTAGAAAACTTAATTGAAATATTTTTTCTTTTGTAAAACTTATAAAATATTTTTTAGAAAACTTAATTGAATTTTTTTTCTTTTGTAAAACTTATAAAATATTTTTTAGAAAACTTTTTTTTTTTTTTTTTGTAAAACTTATAAAATATTTTTTAGAAAACTTAATTGAAATTTTTTTCCTTTTGTAAAACTTATAAAATATTTTTTAGAAAACTTTTTTTAAATTCAAAAACTAATAAAACATTTTTCTACACTTGTAAATAATTTTGAGCTAGAAAAATCTTTGTTCTTATATGAAACATAGTATATACTATGTTACATAGTATACAATATATTACATTGTGAACATACTACATATTTATGTGTAGTATGTAAGCATGTTTAAAAAATTTATACAATGAACGAAAAATTTTAACTAATGAAAATTTTTAAAAATTTTATAATTTTATTTCTTAAATTGTAAAACTTTAAACTTTTTTTTATAATTTTTTAAAACTGATAAAATATTTTTGTAATTTTTAGAAAACATAAAAAAATTATACAATGAATTGAACAAACAAAAAATTTTAACTAATGAAAATTTTTAAAAACTTTTAGAACTTTATTTCTTAAATTGTAAAACGTAAAAAAATAATAAAAAAAATTTATATAATTTTTTAAAACTGATAAAATATTTTGGTAATTTTTAGAAAACTTATTTTATATTGAAAACTAGTAATTTTTTTTTTCTAACTTGTAAATATATAATTGAACTAATAAAATATTTGTTCTTACATAGTATATTTTTCTAACTTGTAAATAATCTTGAACTATTAAATAATTGTTCTTACATAAAACATACTACTTATCTATATGTAGTATGCAAACATAAAAGCATGGATAAAAAAAATTTACAACGAATAGTTTAATTAAAAAAAAATTTTTGATTAATTGAAAACTTTTTTATTTCTGAAATTGTAAAATTTAAAATTTAACTTGAATTGAGAAAATTTATTTCAAAATATATTTTTAACTTGAAGTGAAAACTTTATTCTAAAATTGTAAAACTTGAAAAATATATTTCCACTAGATTTGAAATTTATTTCAAAAAATATTTTTTTTTAACTTGTAAATATAATTTTATTAAATTGCAAAAGTAGAAAACTTTTATTTTCATTATTAAAAATATTAATAACTTGGAATTCATTTTAAATTCAAAAAATAAAAACTTGTATATATACATTTTGATTAGGTAATTGTTAATTTCTTTTTTTCCAATATAGATTGTCATAATTAAAAGATAGACTAAATGAATAAACATATACATTTAACAAACAAAAACAACAAAATTTATTATTTAAACAATACATATTGTATAGTTTCTACATTGATGTTACATAAAAAGTTTTTACTAACATATCCAGTTCCGTTTAAAAACATAGAAACAACATAATCGAAATTCACTAACATTAATACCGTCCCAACAAACACTCAACTTACGGCCGAAAGGCGTATATGTCGCGGCCAAAAGGAGTTAAGGCCATTTGTAACCAAACAATGTTGTGCCGTAATTGACCCGCTGCTAGTTGCGGCAGCTATTGCCGAACCCCTAATGTTTCGGCGTTGAGAGAACTGTTGCATTTACTTTGCCCGGCAACTCTTAAGGGGCGGTTTCGGACAAAAAAGTAATGGTCCGTCATTGTCTAGAAAGTTGAGGGCTAATATCACCTAACCCGAATGTTTAATTAAAGAGAGGAAATGTATTTTTCTCTTCATTTCTTTCAAAGTAAGTTTAATTACTTTAAATCTGGGTTTTAGTAAAAATGTAAATATGTCGTGAGATTAAATAGATTACATATTTTTATTTAGTTTGAAAATATTTTATAAAAATCAAAAATTGTCCTCAAAATGTACATGGGTGGTTTCCGGCAAAAATGTAATGGTCCGTCATCGTCTAGAAAGTAGAGGGCTAATATCGGCTAACCCGAATATTTAATTAAAGAGAGGTAATGTATTTTTCTCTTCATTTCTTTCAATGTAAGCTTAATTATTTTAAATCTTGGTTTTAGTAAAAATATAAATACGTCATGAGATTTATATTTAAAGCAGTAAAATAGATTACACATTTTTATTTAGTTTAAAACTATTTTTCTAAAAAATAAATTTTTAAATGTAAATAAACCTTGTACTGAAAAGACTGCTGCTAAAATTTTATTCAGTATCATTTGAGACATTTTCAGTTTAAAGTACAATACTGAAAACAGAATTTTCTGTGTAAAGAAAAATTATAATCTAAAATGTGACAAAATAAATAAATAAAATAGAATGTTTTGAGAATCTAAATGTTTAAAATATATATACTGCACACCTTAAATTCCTAATTATAATGCATAAAACAAAAACAAGATTAGATTTATTGTTAAAAGGTTTCACAAATGTTCCTTGAAATCCTTATGGATTTTAAGAAGGGGGGGGGGGGGCAGGGAAAAGTAAACATTGGCTTAAAGTTCTTTATGTGGAAATATGCTTGTTTCAAATGTTCTGTATAATAAGAAATTAAAGTCAAACGAACTATTATTTTTTTTCTCTGTGTGTGTGACTGTGACTAGTTGTCAGTTTCAAAAAATAAGTTATTTGACATTTTTCAAAACCCTGAAAGTAGATTAAAAAAAAAATCCAAAATAACAAATACTGCCTTTACCGGCCCGGCAAAGACCAAAGAAGTTAGGGAAGCTAGGGAAAAACGAAACGAGGTTTACCTTTTCCGACACATTGTTTTCCCCAGCGGGGATTTTCGTAGATATATTTAAAAATGTTTTCGCCTTTGTATTGAAAACTTTAGCTTTTAAAATTATTTCTAAATTATATATGAAATTTTAGAGTTATAAAAATATTGAAAATTCAATTATATTAAAAGATAGTTTTTTAGAAAGGTGTGCAACTTTTGATTTGTGGGGACTACTAGGGATTTTATGAACTTGTTTACTTGCACATTCCTTCTTCTCAAGCAATCGAATTAAATCACTCCGCTCTGCTTCTCGCCGGCGACGTCATGTTTCTGAAGTAAAAAGCTTTATCATCAAGATAAAAGGTAAGATTATTTTTATATATTATTTCAATAAGTTTATTACAGTTAGTTAAAATTAGTTATCATTCTACGGGACAGATTTGTATTTAAGCTAAAGCAATGCAATCACGTATCGATGAGGAACTTTCGGCATGAGTAGGCTTAAGTGCGCTAAAGCTCATGTTTTTAAAATAGACAATTTTATTAAAGTCAAACGAGTTATTAAAAGCTATTCTTTGTTAGATTAATTTTCTATGATAAACTAATTATGTACATAATGGGAGCAGCTTTATTATTATATATAATTTTTTTAGTATTTAAAAAAGAAAACGTGCAGTTTCATTTCCTACATACTATGTGTATTACTAATTAGTACAATTAATATATCAAGCAATTTCAGGAAATTTAACTTTTAAGAATTTCATTCTAATTCTCTACAATCAAAAACAATTAAACAGAAACCTAATTTGAAGAACAAATTAAAAACAAAAACAAACTTTTATTTCCTGCATTGCTTAAGCCCGAGAAGGGACAGATATTAAGATATTTCATTCAATTAGTTCTACATTTAATGTTAAATTTTGTTACAAATAAGTTAAGCCAACTGAAGATTAAAAATTATAAATAAAATTCATACAATATGATACTTAAAACACCCTAAAAAATTAAATTCCATTCAAATAAAATGGAAATAAATCTTAAACTTCTACCATTTTTAATTGATAATATTTGAATTGCAGATTTTGTATTATGTTTATGACAATTGTACATAAAATTTCCTAGTTTTACATTTGAAGTTGGAATTTTTCAATATACATTCAACAATGTTGTGGGACATTATTTACCTAGAACAACTCTTGAAAATTAAACTGCACAACAGATTAGGGAATGAAAAAAGCAGACAATCTTACATTCATGCCAATTCTGTAAAATTCTTTATTTTTCATATAAAAATGTGTTATTTAAAAGTGTTTGTTTATACATTATTTTACTGTGCAGCCCAGTAAATAACTGAATTTGTACATATTTATACTAGCATCCAGGGGTGCAGAAAATGTTTCTACTCCCAACATTTCCCCCAATCCACATGAAAATTTCCCCAAAATTTTACGGTATGTTGTAGGTAAATGCTGTATTATCGTAAGTTCCAATATTTCTCAACTTATGCCCGAGTATATATAGCAGAGGTGGTTCTGAGTGAAAAGCAAAAATTCTGAAATTCACAGCAAATTTTCTGAAAGGTTACAGCACAGTGGGGGAAAATGGGGGGGGGGGGGATCCACTCCCAGCACTATGTTTTTTTTTCGCGGCCGTTTGATGAAATTTGCGGTCTTCTGACGAAATTTGCAGTTATTTTGCCTTCTTTTTGATGAAATTAGCGCTTTTTTCGTTTAAATTCGTGGTTGTTTTGCGATCGTTTGACGAAATTGTGGTTTTTTTCGCGATCTTTTGGTAAAATTTGCGGTTTTTTCGCGATCTTTCACCGAAATCTGCGTTTTTTTTTCTCGAAGAGTTTTGCAGTTATTTTGAACTCTTTTGACGTCCTTTTTGACGAAATACGCGGTTGTTTCGCGATCTTTTGATGAAATATGAGAGTTTTTTTCACGTTCTTTTGATGAAATTCGCGATTATTTCGCTATGTTTTGACGAAAATCGTGGTTATTTTGTCCCTTTTGACGAAATTTGCGGTTTTTTCGCAATCTTTTGACAAATTCGCAGTTTTGCGATCATTTGACGAAATTTGTGATTGTTTCGTGATCTTTTGACGAAATTGCGGTTGTTTTGCGATCTTTTGTCAAAATTTGTGGTTTTTTGCGATCTTTTGACGAAATGTTCGTTTATTTCGCCTTCCTTTTAACGAGTTTTGCGGTTATTTTGCCCTTCTATGAAATATGTGGTTGTTTCGTGATCTTTGACGAAATTTGCGTTCATTTCGCGCTCTTTGACGAAATTCGCGGTTGGTTTGTAATCGTTTGACAAAATTTGCTCTTCTTTCGCGATCTTTTGACCAAATGTGCGGTTTGTTCGCAATCTTTTCACAAAATTTGCATTCATTTCGCGATTTTTTGACGAAATTTGCATTCGTTTTGCGAACATTTGATGAAATTTCCGGGTTTTTTTTCGTGTTCCGTTGACGAAATTCGCTGTTATTTCGCCATGTTTTAACGAAAATCGTGGTCATTTCGCACCTTTAGACGAAATTCGCAGTTGTTTCACACTCTTTTGACGAAACTCGCAGCTGTTTTGAGATCGTTTGACGAAATTTGCGGTTGTTTCGCCAACTTTTGATGAAATTTGCGTTCATTTCGCGCTCTTTTGATGAAATTCGCGGTTGTTTTGTGATCGTTTGGCGAAATTTGTTCTTCTTTCGCGATCTATTGACGAAATGTGCGGTTTGTCGTGATATTTTCACAAAATTTGCCTTAATTTCGCGATCTTTTGACGAAATTGGCGAACATTTGACGAAATTTCCGGGTTTTTTTCGTGTTCCTTTGACGAAATTAACTGTTATTTCGCCACGTTTTGACGAAAATCGTGGTCATTTCTCCGCTTTAGACGAAATTCGCGGTTGTTTCATGCTCTTTTGACGAAATTCAGTTGTTTTGCGATCGTTTGATGAAATTTGCGGTTATTTCGCGATCTTTTGACGAAATTTGTTGTTATTTTGTGATCTTTTGACGAAATTTGCAGTTATTTTGCGATCTAATGACAAAATTCGCCTTTTTTCCGTAATTCTTTGACAAAATTCGCGTTATTTTTATGCCCGAATTTTCAGATTGATGAACGATTTTTTAAATTTTCGGAACTGCATGCCTTAATTTTTTGGAAAATTCGGAACAGAATCACCCGATATACGGTACATATTATTCTGAGATCGATTTTGTGAATTTCACCATACGGATCTTTTTATTTATAGTAAAATTTTCCTATCTCAGGAAATTATGGAATTTGTTGTTAAAATCGAAATCAATTGTATATGTTTCTGCAAAATTTCCCCAGGTGTTTAAAATTTCCCCCGATCCTAGGTCGCTGGATCGGACATATTCTGCACCCCTGCTAGCATCTAGCATGCATATCTCAATGCTCATTTTAAAAGGCTAATTTTCTAAAAATGTCTGTACGTATGTTGAAATGCTTTTAAATACTCCTTAAGTTCTGTAAAACTTGAAAGAATTTTTTTCATCTTTTGCATTCATCTATTCTAAGTTTAAAAACCATTTGCAGCAACCTAATCCTACTGCTAAAAAACTTTTGTTTTGTTATACCAGGTTGCAAGAAAAATAAGGGTTTTAATGAAATTTTTAAATACAGTTATTATTGTGTATTACAGTAGAGTCTCTCAAATCCGCACAGATTGAAACCACAGGTTGTGCGGATTTTAGAATTTTACAGATTTCTGGTCATGCTTTGTTTACATTTTTGAGCAGTAGTTTGAATGTAATAATGCAATCAAAATTGTAATGAATGCTTACAATATAGTAAAATATGAAAATATTTAAGTAAAGTAATAAATTAAGACAACAAAAATTAAGATAATTTTAAAAATGATTAAATTATTAAGAGCAGAGGTCAAGTAAATAATTAATAGTATATAATTAAATATGCATAATATATATGAGATACATTTTTCTTGAATTATTAGAATGAAACTTCCCTCATAAAGGTACCCTACTAATTCACATCAAAGTAACAAGGAAGTTTTATTTCAGGTTTAGCCAGACTTAATAACTGAAAAAGCTTGATTAATACATAAATATATCTGGTAAAAATATTGCAATTACCTGTGATATCAGCAATATCTTGATATATATATATATATATATATATATATATATATATGTATATTTTCTGAAATAAATTTATACTTCCATCATAAAAAAGCATGAGTTCAGTCATATTAACGAGAATTACATATTAAAATACGTACAGAATGATATAAAAAATGTGTGTAATTTTGTCTCTACATCTGAATTGAAAGTTTCATTGTTTACATCTGCAATTATGTGTTTTTTAGGCATTTGTGGGTTTTTTAGGGTTGCAGATTTAAGTGAGTCTACTACTTACCTTAAAAAAATTAATGTAAATTAAAAGCCCTGTCTTTTATTAGTTTCATTCTGCCTGCTGTTCGTAAATGATCTAGATACTATTTACTACTAGTTTCAGAAGTCTAATTAATTAAAAAAATATGAGTGCTAGTTAAATTGAAATGGATAACTTTTAATTGATTTTGTATAGTTTGGCCAAAATTTCTTTTCTCGAAGCAGCCAATCATTGAAAAGCTTTAGACAGGTGTGCGATTTTGGCAAGAATAGCAGTTTCTTCCACTTGGAAGAAACCCATTTCTTCCGCGATACTTTGACGAAATTTGTTTTTTTTTCCCATGATCCTTTTTTCGAAACTCGTGTTATTTTCCACGATCCTTTGCCGAAATTTGCGTTTTTACGCGATCCTTTGATGAAATTTGCATTTTTACGCGATCCTTTGATGAAATTTGCCTTTTTACGCGATCCTTTGATGAAATTTGCGTTTTTACGTGATCCTTTGATGAAAGTTGCGTTTTTACGCGATCCTTTGATGAAAGTTGCGTTTTTACGCGATCCTTTGATGAAAGTTGCGTTTTTACGCGATCGTTTGATGAAATTTGTGTTTTTTCGCGATCCTTTGATGAAATTCGCTTTTTTATTTTTTTTTCGCAATCCTTTGACGAAATTTGCTTTTTTCGCGATCTTTTGCTGAAATTCACGTTGTTTTCCGCGATTCTTTGACGAAATTCGCGTTTCGAACTGATGATCGACTTTTCATAATTTTCGGAAAATTTGGACCAGAATCACTTCTAAATTCACCAATTGGTCACGGAAAATAACGCGAAACTTGTCAACTGATATCGCGGAAAAAATAGTGAAATTTATCTATCGGTCACAGATAAAAACTTAAATTTTAATGATCTTTCACAGTAAAAAACTCGCAACATGTGTCAATCGGTCGCTCAAAAATACCACGAAATTTGCTAGGTATTCGCGGGAGTTGATCGTAGTTTAAAAATGCAAACTTTCCAGAAAAAGGTGAAATTTTTTGGACGGGAACTTTGCGCCCATGATATTCTTTTGGGCGGGATTTTAAAAGCCTGAATCCCGCCATCCTACTCTGAAATTCAAGCCCTGTGTTCAGAAAATTGTAGCCTTCAAGATGGAAGACCAGACATGAAATGGTACGATTCCGTTATGAAATCACACCCTAAAATAACTTGCAAAGAAGCAGTATACATTAATAAGGTACTCACATCATTTACATTCGCCCTCCCGTCTTCCCTCCGAACTTTCCCTATAAGGTTTACTTTAAGTTTTTTGGATCGCTGAACCCAAATTTTTAACTACCCCCCAAAATTCTCCTCCCCCCCTCCCGGCAATTCCCCCAAAATAGTTGTTTTAAAATTAAATTTTTTATTGTTTCAGGGGAAATGTATGTAGAAATTCAGAAAGCAGACAAAATTTGCAACAAATAGGATATATGAAATTATCACGTAGGATAAACGGGTGTGTGTGTGTGGGGGGGGGGGGGTGGGTCCGCCTCGGAACATTCCCCGCGCGCTGTTCTCAAAAAACAAATATTTTCAAAAAGTCAATTTTTTTTTTTTTTTTTGGGGGGGGGGGGGTTGCCGGGTGAAATTTTGGTAGTAAGTTACAAATTCGGATTCAGCGACCCAAAAAACAAAGTTAGTCGAAATCCAAAACTAGCATTAACTTTGCCAGGTAAAATCCCCTAATGCCTGAATTTGCATAACTTAGTACACGAAGCGCCGCAGTGCATGTTCAGAGGCAGCCCTCCCTCTTCCCGTTTGTCCTACGTCATAATGTCATATATCCTATTTGTTGCAAATTTTGTCTACTTTCTGGATTTTTACGTACTTTTCCCCTAAAACAATAAAAAAATTAATTTAAAAAGAACTATTTTGCATTGGATTGTGGGGGGAAGTTAAAAATTCGGATTCAGCAACCCAAAAAACTTAAAGTAAACCTTATAGGGAAAGTTCAGAGGAGAGACGGGAGAGCGAATGTAAACGATGTGAGTTGTTAGGTGGAACTGCGCAACTTAGTCCATGCAGCACCGCGGCGCATGTTCCGAGGCAGATCCCTCCCCTCCCCATTCATCCTACGTCATATATCTTATTTGTTGCAAATTTTATCTACTTTCTGAATTTCTACACACTTTTCCCCTAAAAGAATACAAAAATTGATTTTTTTAATAAAAACCTTTTTTGGGGCATTTTACCAAAATTTGGGGGTTTGCCAGGAGAAATTTTGGTGGAAAGTTAAAAATTCGGATTCAGCGACCCAAAAAACATATAGTAAGCCTTTTTCCAGAACTACCATGAATTTTGCTAGGTAGACCCCCTATATACGGTCTCTATTGCCTGGACTGCTATATAACTCTTTGATGAAGATTCAAGTGTTCTAAACAATCCACAATCCATGGATAATTATAAAACTGATTAAATAGTTAATCTTTATGTCCTATAAGGCACTGTTGTCCCTTTTATGAATCAAATTCAAATATATATTTTGTTTTTTAATTGAAATTTTCAGTTAAAATCAACATAAGTATATTTTACTTAATGATTTTATCAATTCATAAAGAAATTTGTAAAATTCTCTTAATGCAGCAAACAAATAAATGTGTGGTAAAATAGATGTTGCATGCTTTATTTTTACTTGTTATCAATTAAAATATTTGTCAAATTACATGATAACGGAATGACCAAAACTGGTGCATAGAGATGGCCATAACGTGTGTAGGGGTGGCTAAAACTGGTACAAATTGAAATAAATTACGTAATGAGTTATTGCTTACTCTTCCTAAACAGATCCCTGCTGAGGTAGTAGTTACATAGATCTAGTTAGTTTCTTTGAGTAGACGTTGTTTAACGTGAGAATTCTGAAATTTATTAAAGTAGTCCAAGGGTTATTATTTGGAAATTGTGGTATCACAATTTAAGGACTATACAAAGCAAAGCCTGTGAAATCCATAATCTAATGCAAAACATTGTACTTAATTCCAGTATACTATTAAAACATTTCTTAGTATTAATTTTCTTATAAATTTTATATAAGTTTAGGTTATTTAAGTTCTAAATAAGTGCAAATACAATAGCATTATAAATAAGAATATTTTTCTTATTGCATGTTTAAAGTTCTCAAATCCAAAATAATTGAAGAAAAAAAATAATAATAATACTCTGGCTATAAATGCCCAATTTTATACTTTTCAAAATTCCTAGCTGAACATGATAAATACTTAATATTGTAACTTTTATTTTCATGAATTTTAGGGGAGTGCAATGATTTTAAATCAATTCAGAGAGGGTTGTGCACCTTACTCAGCTCTTTTGGCATTCAAGCAAAGGTAAATATACTTGTCAATTTTCTATATTTATAATGTCAATAGAATTTTTTGCATGTAAAAATGGAAATGCACTGTCACTATTGTATTATATCGTAGGCGAACAAGAGTGGAGAAATTCATCATTTTAGTTGCAACTGGTGCATAATGATCAGTAAATGAATTTTCTGACAGGATGAGTGAATTTTTAGTTAGTCTTTGAAAACTGCAACCTATAGAGATATGCCAAAAACTTTATTTATTTTTTTTTTTTTTTTTACTAGTTAACTATATTTTGCAACTTTCCAAATTACTGCTATGTAAACATGATACTAAGTTTTATCCTATATTAAACTTTCCTCTGTTGTATATATTTCTTAATTTTATAGAAAAATGGAAATGCATTGTAGTAACAGTAATTATTTTTGCAGCCGCATAAATTTTGACATAACAATTTTCAACTGTATGTTGCATCTTGCTGGCTGGTAAGATTTACTAGAAATTCCACACGCCTGGCTATTGGTGAACTTTGGAACTCTTTACCATGTTTGCTGAATTTAAATGTACACTTTTTGACCATTTTTTACACTTATACAGTTAGAATACTTATTCTTTACACTCTTTTCCAAAGTTTCTCTCAAACTTTCTTTTTTCTTTCCTTAAATTATAAATTACTTTAAAGTTGCTTAACCCATTTGTACCTGAATTTTTGTTTTCTTAAATTTTTTGGTAAAATCACTTTGAAATGTTGCAAAATGAACTGGAAAAATACTAAAAAAAATTAAGCTTAATTTTTTTTTGTTTTTATTTGATAAAATGTAAAAGAACTAAATATGACTATTTCTAGTAGAATAATATGCATAATTATATATTTTGCCTATATTTATATTTAAAATGTTTTTAAATTGTATATTATGTACTATAATTAGTATTTTAATGAATTACAAAAAAAATATATTTATTTCTTTGCAGAGACTAATAACGTTATAACTATTATTAATAATAAAATAAGAATAATCGTATTGCAGACTTAATAACAATTTATTTCATAAATATCTTCGAAAGGAGATTGCATAAATAACTGTCTCCTAAATTTCTAACAAAAATGTGTGCTCATTTGTGCCTAGAACCCTATATTTTGTACATTACAAAAATTCATAAAAAATAGGCTTGAACATTTAATTTCGCAATTTAAAAAAATACATATTTCAAAAAAGTCCACAAGCTAAGTTTATAACTTGCGATTTTGGGTCCATGACAGAAAAAATACAAATAAACTTACTTTTTACATTTCGCCCTCTTGAAAAATTAAAAATCTATAAACACCGAAAAAAGCCTTAATTTAAGCAAATAAATATCCACCTTGTGCTGTCATCTCTCGGTTATAAAATAAGAATAATCGTATTGCAGACTTAATAACAATTTATTTCATAAATATCTTCGAAAGGAGATTGCATAAATAACTGTCTCCTAAATTTCTAACAAAAATGTGTGCTCATTTGTGCCTAGAACCCTATATTTTGTACATTACAAAAATTCATAAAAAATAGGCTTGAACATTTAATTTCGCAATTTAAAAAAATACATATTTCAAAAAAGTCCACAAGCTAAGTTTATAACTTGCGATTTTGGGTCCATGACAGAAAAAATACAAATAAACTTACTTTTTACATTTCGCCCTCTTGAAAAATTAAAAATCTATAAACACCGAAAAAAGCCTTAATTTAAGCAAATAAATATCCACCTTGTGCTGTCATCTCTCGGTTATAGATAAAGACATTTATAAATAATGATTTCATGCAATTTTCATGTTATAAAGAAGAAGAAAATTATATAAATGCATTAAAATTTGAAACGTCTCTAAAATAGGACGCTAGGCATAAATGGGTTAAAATAAGGATAAATATATTAAAATACTAAAATGTAGGTGGAATATTTATTATTGTTACAGTAACGAGTTCAGTTTCATTGTCAAAACACGAAGCTATGTTTATGTATGTTACAATATTTTTTTTTCTCTACATGCAGTCAGTTCTTTGTTCAAAGGTTTTATTTTAACATTCGTTTTGTGTAGTTTCTCATAGGCAGGCATAGCTATTTTTTATATTTTCTCAGAAAGCTACTTTTTTAAATGGATATTCTATGTGTTTCCAAGATAGATTGAGAAATTATAGTAAAAATATGAAAGGGGAGAAAAAAGCTAAATTGCATGATATATAATATTACCGCTTTTTACCCGTGATTCCCAATTTTACCAAGTATTTCTTAAAATCTTTCACAAGATGATGTTCTGATACTATTAGGGAATTTTCCTCTTGTGTGTATGTGCAGTAATTAGTGTTAGCTCTAGAATAAAAGGGCAGCAATGCAGGAATATCTCTATTACTAGAAAGTAACTAACACTGTCACCACTGCTATTTTTTGTGACCGGGGGTCTTTTTTCGTTAATATTAAGAAAAATGCTGCATGCAAAAATATGGAAATCGGTCGTATTATAAAGAAATATTTCATAAACACACTGATGCAGACAGTTTTCAAACCGAAGAATTATTTTAAGAGATATTTAATGTTAAAGTTGGTCAAAATCATTCCATTAAAAAAAATTTATATGAGCAAAAACCATACATAAGAAATTGAATCATTTTTAGATCATTTTATACATTAGAAGTTCCCAATGTGCAGACTGCATTTATTTTTTTAAATTTGATTCATTTTTTGAGGTTTTATTTCCATTTTTAATTCAATTTTTCAGCATTTTGAGAATAATTTTCTACATATTTTAGTAACGAGTGTTATTTTAAATTGTTGGCAATTTTAAAAACCATGGAAAGAATGTTTCCTTCAAATTAAAAATTTATTTACACATGGCTATTATAAACAGAAAAAACTTTCAAATTAGAATTAATAATTACGTGTTAAAAGTAGGAAAATATTGAAAATTATATCATTGAACTATATTTACACTTGGATTTTAAAAGAGAAAGAAAATGTTAAAATAAAAAATTCATTATTATGCGTTAAAAGTCATAAATGGAGGAAATTACGTTATATTTAAAATGGCCAAATATTAATGCAAAACAGTTTAAATTAAATATATTTGCATGAGACATTTATTTCAAATTTTGAAATAATCTTTTCAAGTATTGTTGTAAATTCTAAGACAGTGCAGATAATACATCCTTTCTAACAAAAAGAAAGTATTTTCACGTAAATATTAATAGGATTAAATGATTACATGTTAAAAGAAGGAAAATATTGAAAATTGCATCATAAGAATATATTTACACTTGAATTTTAAAAGAGAAAGAAAATTTTAAAATAAATTCATTATTATGCGTTAAAAGTCATATTACATTACATTAGCTTATTTTCAAATTTTTAACTAATTTTTTTTAAATCAGACAAAAACAGCCACCGTATCTCTTAACAGCAGTTGATTTGGTCTTAAAAATCTGCAATCAATGGAAATCAAATGGAAACCCGTTCACAGAAAGATTGCCACTGCTTTTTAAAATTGTAATTCAATTTTTTTAAAGCCGATCAAATTAGAGTCCTTTTAGAATCTGGGGTGTTTAAACGGGGGGTTGGCGAGTGTAGCTCTTTGGGGGCAGAGCCCCCTAGTTTAATAAAAGAAAGGGAGGGGCAATCCTGTCCTGTTCAAAAACATATTTTGAATTGATCTGCTTAGAATTCCCTCTTATCATGGAATTTTGTGATATTTTCTCAAACGACTGGAAAATTTCACAACATAGTTTCAGAATTTGTCGTCTGCGGATTATTGGTGAAACTTTTTTTTTTATGCAACTGCTGTATGAGTCTTCCCCCCCCCCTTTTTTTAAAATTACCTTTTGCTCTTACTGATTGACAAATTTCTTTCTTTTTTTTTTTAATCGATTGGTGGATTTTAACTTTTTTTTTTCCTTCCGCAACCAATAGGCAAATTTCACCTTGGCCAATTGACAAAATTCACAATTTTTTTTTACGGACGATGATGTATCTTGAGAGGAAATTAACCAAAAGGATATGTTAAAAAGAGTAGTAGGTACAGACCATTGGGTGCATAGTTTTGAAAGAGGTCTTCGGGTGCTTAAAATAGCAAAAAAAGGCTGCCAGCTGTTGTACCCTGTCAAATTGGCTTAGAGTCAACACTAGTAGTGTTCTCTTCAGTTTACTTAATAACTGTTTATTTTTTTTAAATATCATTTCTTATTACGTAATTTCTGAGCTGTAATCCGCAGATCAAACAATCATGTTTCGACCCATAAATTTTATTTAATAATTGGAGTTAAATATTTACCATGATTCATTAGGTTACATTTTATGAAAATATGATTTCATCCCCGTAACAGAAACTGTGCAGCAGTGCTGCAGATTATTTTAGACCTTGCTGATTAATCTACCAGCTTAAAAATAAATATTGGGTTTAAAAAGTTCACTAAAAATTTACTTTGTTTTTATAGTTATGTTTCTTGGTGCATTTTCTTTGTAAAATGCAACTTTTGCTTATATTATGGTTTACTGTAAGTATTTATGGTAGTAGCTTGGTTCACCATTGTTTGGTCGCATATAAATTTTAGTTTGCTGCTGACAGACACCGAAAATTCTGCTACTGGGGATTTCAGGAAAGAAACATAATTGTTTGATCCACAGATTATAGGCCAGAAATTACATACATACAGATGCAATTTGTTGATAAGAATAATCATTGTTGGGCAGTAAACAAAAAGTTCTGAAATCAATTCTGGGTCTTTGTACAGAGAATTGTTTTAGAATTTACCAAACCCAAAAATATTTTTAAGAGTCCTAAAAGTTGTGACATGCAATAAAGTGCATATGTAGAATTATTATTATTAGTCGGTTTTATCTCTTATAATTCATTTATTTCAAATGTTTTATTATATGTATATATATATGTATAAAGTTGCAATTTTAAAAACATTTTTAGCATCAACAATTTTTTTAAAAGTATATTTACATTTTTATTGAGTTATACCCATTATTAAACCTAATAGCATATTAGTCAGCACGCTACTGGTCGAATGTTAGACTCCCAGCATGCAAAGGTAACTTGGCGTTTTCATTCCTTTGCGGCCGATAAAATGAGTACCAAGCTATTTGGAACTAAACACTGAAGTTTTTGCATTAGTCTGTCCACTTGACCGGGACATATGTTGTATAGCCCTTTGGGCCCCAGGGTCAAGTAAATAGGGATGGGCAATGTAGACCCTCCTTAATGGATCATAAAGTCACAGGTTTAGTTTTTATACTCATTCTTATTCATTACTTTTTACTTCAAATATTTCTTTATAAATTTAAATATGTATTTTTTAAATTTTAAAGATTTTTTTTCACCAATGAAATATTTGAAGAATATATTTTAAGTTAGCATTCAATTTTACACATTACCTAATAATTTTAATTTAATCAGTTTTATTATACATATTTCATTTGCAAAAATATTTTAGCTTCAATAACATTGTGGAAATTCATATTTTAAGCTATTTTTCTGTTTTACTCATGATTAATGTTAATTATTCAATACTGTGTTTGACTTTGTCTATATACTTTTTTTTTCCATAAAAATTAAAACAAACTTTCTTTTTTTATGTAGTATATCTGTATTATAAGTGTTATAAGGTAACATCTGCTGGTTCTTTGCAAGTTTTATTTATTTTAATTTCTGAATAAATCTGCTTATTAAAAATATTTATTTTGTTTACTGAAAGTGAACATTATTAAGTAACAAAATTTTAACTTTTAACAAAATAATTCTATAGCTGAGTAATTTTTTTTTTTTATGTTCATATATTAAAGACTAGTGAGTATTTTGCAATCATTAGTGTACTCAAAAAATGGTTGCTGGCCTGGAATTTAATTAAAAGAATAAGGGAGGGCACATTGTTCTCAAAAGGTACTCTTTGTGTCCTGTTCAAAAAACATACTTCGAACTGGTTTTCCTGTTATCAGTAGAATTCTGTGATACTTTCATGGACGATTGCTGAATTTGCGATATATTCCCAAAATGAACAAATTTCACAATATCTTCTGGCGACTGATAGACGGATTTCATTATCCCCCCCCCCTTTCCCCCACAAAGTTAGCGCGTACAACCAAGTGACTAAATTTGCAAATTTTTTCTCAGCAATTGACTGATATCTCAGAATTTTTTTCCCCATGATTATCAGATTTCGCATTATTTTTTGTGAATGGATTGCCGTTTCATCTGGCGACTGATAGACATAATTTACGATGTTTTTCCAACATTCAATTGAAAAATTTCGTGATTTTTTTTCCCCCCTTCAATGATTTGACGAATTTTGGTCTGTTTTTCTGAGAATTGACCAATTTTGGAATTTTTTTTTCTTTCCTTGTGAGCAATTGACAAATTTCATTCCTCCCCCTTCAATGATTTGATGAATTTTGGTCTGTTTTTCTGAGAATTGACCAATTTCGGATTTTTTTTTTTTTTCCTTGTGAGCAATCGACAAATTTCATTTTTTTTCCCCTCTTCAATGATTTGACGAATTTTGGTCTGTTTTTCTGAGAATTGACCAATTTCAGATTTTTTTTTTTTTTTTCCTTGTGAGCAATCGACAAATTTCATTTTCTTTTCCCCTGCAACCTATTAACAGATTTCGCATCTCCCTCGACAAATTTCACTTTTTCTTCCCTCTCGGCTGATTGACAAACTTCACATTTTTTTTCTTACAGGCAATTGCCATATTTCGCTAGGAAATAACCGAACGCGTACATAAAAAATTGCAGTAAAGGACTACATGGTGCATAAAGTGGTTTGGAAAATGCCGTATGCTTATATTTTGAACAAAAAACTTTGTTAAAAACATGCATTTTCTATTTTTTTAAAAGTATTTTTATATTAAAATATCCGAACAATACCTCATTTTTTCGATGAATATCTAGAATAATATTTTATATATGTAAATTTCAAAACTTGTCGGGGAATTTTTTTTTTTTTTAATTAAGTGTTGTACAAGAGTTAGGCGTAATTGTGCAGGAGACAGGGTGTCTAGCCACATGGATAACCTGGAAAAGTCAGGGAAATTTGAAATTTCCAGCAAATATTCAGTAAAATTTCTTAAAACTAAGGATTTGAAATTGCAGTACCATAAGAATCTGACCTTGTTTTTCATAAGTACTGTAAAGAGTATTTAAACCTGTTATTCAATTTCTTGTGTCTACTACCTTTCGATCCTTTATAACTCATAGTTTCAATCAATAACACCTTCACTGAAGCGTAATTTTGTAGGATTGATTAGATGATTCAATCTGCTTACTTAAGTTTGTTTCGGAACTGAACATTTGTTAGCTTAATAGTTGAATATTTATAATCCTTAAATAGGGTTAGTTTCAGAGCAGATATATTTCTTTTAAAAAAGGCCTTTTTTGTACAATATATGTTAGAGCGATTTCTATTTAATTGTGACTACTGTGAGAAAGAATTTAATTCTGATTGCACAAAATAGATGGAACCTGGTGCTAAAAGTATTCTGATTGCACAAAATAGATGGAACCTGGTGCCAAAAGTATTCTGATTGCACAAAATAGATGGAATCTGGTGCTAAAAGTGTATGTCTGCAAAACAGGGTTGTTTGGTTTAAACCACGCTGGTAAAAATCTATTGGTTTGCAAAAAAAAAAAAAAAAAAAAAAAAAAAAAAAAAAAACACTGAAAGCACAGTTCTATTACATAGTTACTGAACAACAGCATCTGCTAGTTTAATGCATTTCCGAACAAAAATAAATAAAACTTATGCAATAAAGTTGCCCTTTCGGATTTGAGAACAACCTTAGAATAAAAAAGAAACTCAAGATATGAAGTCGACATTGAAAAATTGTGTGGTAGCGAAGCACATGTTTACTTTTAACTAAAATATGCAATAACATATATTTAAATCATCTATTGCATAATCCAATCCACTAATTTAGATCTGACAAAAAAATGGGGGGAAATCGAGATAAGGTTCGCTTGAGACATAATAGAAAAAAGTCTCATAAAAATGCCTAAAAAGATATATTATTAATTTTTAGTTTAGACATTTAAAAAGTAATATGTATTATAACATAGCTTAGAAAAAAAGCCTGAGTATTAAGTCTGATGGCTGTTTAAAAGTGTTAGTGGATGACAACTTTTATAAATATACTTTCCATTTTAAGATCAATGTTTTCAGTAGTCTAAAAATCTGGTAAAAATGTATTTCTGTTTATTAACTGTTGCCTTTTTTATCTGGCAGTTTCTCAGGAGAAGTGTCAAATGTCAATACACAATACTTCTTGAAACGTGTAAAGACTCTACTGCTAAATTCAAATCATTCCGGGAATTCTTTATAAAAAGCTTTACTTTCAATAAAAGATAATTATTCAGGTAGTGTTCTAACAGAAAAATCAGATATCTCAGATGGCAAATATTTCAAAGAAATTACTTTGAATAGCCATGGGAAAGCATATTATATTTATGAAACTACACCATATATTTATTTATAGTATTAGTAATCAAAAGATTGTTTATTAAGATTTTCGAGGCATCAATGTTTCACTATGTAGAACATTTTATTCATGGAACATAAGACTAAAGGATGGAACATAAGACTTTTACTATAAATGTTTAAATTCTAAATGATTTCAATTTTCTACATAATTGATTGTAATTATTTAATTTAAATTATCTTTAAATGAAGTTATATTACTTATATATCCAACAATGTTTATTTTTATCAATAAATATGCATGTGTATGTAATAGGAAAATACATATATATTTTTTTAACCCGGTTTAAACCAAAAAAACCCAGTTTTTTTTTTGAAAAAAAAACGGTTTTTTTTACCAATCCTGCTGCAAAATGTAAGAAATATAGAGATGTCTATCAATCATTAACCATGAAGTAAATATATTGGTATTCGACAATTTGTACATTTTACAAAAAATCTTTTAAAAAATCAATAGTTTGTGCTTCAGAATCAATTGTGAGAGGTCTCTTCTCAAATTCACAACCTTTTAGACTTTTTGTGTGTAACATCACTAAATCTCGGTACCTGGAATTTTTTCTTTTTTGGTATGGAAAACCTGGAAAAATCAAAGAAATTTGTAGCTCAGCTGGAATAGACACCCTGAGAAGATGAAATTAAACTTTTGCACTGTGTCATCAGAAGTGCATTTCTGTATGTGTGCATCATTGCAAATGAGTTAAGGACTAACATTCAATAGGGTTTGGTTTTTGTTTTATTTATTGCTTTTTAAAAAATAAACGTAAAAAACTTCAGTTATGAACTTAGTTTTAAACAATTAAAATTGCAATTTATTAAAATGTATGAAAAAATGTTTTAAGCTGTTACTATAGCAGGAACTTACATAGTCATTGAAAAAGAAATGGTTGAATTTGTAAGAACTATTAATATTTATTCACTATTCAGCTACTTGTTATAATGTTTAAGCAGTTTATTTAGCATTTTTCTAATGGTAATAATATTTAGTGTTAAAGTAATTAATAAAATGTGTATGTAATCTGAATTATAATGCAACTAATTTCACTTTTAGATGATACCCAAAATTAGCTAGGTTTTTAATATTGAATGTCTTCAAAACTAATCATTAAAACTTTGTTCATTTACTAGTATGACAATGGCTCGCTAAACATTTCTTTAAAGATATTTAGGCATAAATTCCTAATCATTTGCCTATTCTGGTTTTGCTCTGCAACAATGGCCTCCCCCCCCCTCCAAGTCCATAAAAAGTCATAAAGTGCAGCACATTTTTTTTAATTAACAGTATTTAGAGTAAAATTCAATTCTGAGATAGTGCCAGCTTTATTGTTTCTTGCACTCTTTTATTTAACTTGATCTCTGTATTAAGATAAAATTTTGTATTCTATTTTTCACTCACTTCCTGATATACTAAAATTAACGAAACAATGTACATAGGCATGTTTCCAATGGCAATATAATATTTTAATATTTTTTGAACTTAATAATTTTAAAAGCAGTTTTTTGTTAGCCAGGTACAGGTAATAAATCACCAAATAATTTTTATAATTATAACGATTTATGAGTTACAAAAACAATTGAGTTAATTATGCTTCAAACCACGCTCTCCCTTGTGGTGGAACTGCAAGACCGAATTACTTCAAGTACTGGAAAGTAGAAAATATAAGTGATAAATAGTAGTGTATCTCCATAATTTGATTTTTCAATATGATTTTTTAAAAACATTTGAATTTTGTTCTGCAAAACTAATTTTTCATTTCTGTTTTTTCTTTTGTTTTACTGAAAAATATGAAAATCTGGAAATAAAGTTCTTTAAGAAGATGGCTGTGGATTTTCAGCTCTTTTATCAACGTTTGTTGACTAATAGTACGATTCTAACAAGGATAATTTTACTTGTAATGTATTTTTAATAAATTTGATCAACTTGTAAATAAATTAGAAAATTATTTTTGTTTGCTTTACATTTTTGGTGAAAAATAAAATTGTGTGACAAAATGGCATCCAGTTCTAGTGTTTTAATATTTGTTTTTAGGAAAGTGAAATAAAAGGAATAAAGCGTTTCTCCTTTTTCCTTCTAAGAAAACCACCTTTGCTTCATAACAAAAATGGGGGTTAAATAATAATTAATAGTTTTTATATATTTTGTATAATTCAATAAATATCTGGATTTATGTAGATTATATATCTTAAACTTTGACGGCCTGAAAAACTAATATGCTACAAATTATACATTTGTATTGCTTGGAGATGACACATTAAATATTAACTGCTCTTCAAAAACTGTTATGATTTAAATGAAAGTTTGTCTATAATGAGTGTTGAAATTACAATTTTAATATGGATAATATTGTATAGTGCAATTTGAATTTTTGATAGTCTAGGTAATATTGTTAAAAAATGAAATATAAAGTGCTCATTACTTAATGATCCTTACAGAGTAAGAAAAACAAAGATATATTTTTATTATGAAGTTTTAGTTCATTTGGAAAAAACATGAACGATTAGTGCATGAGTGGCGGTTATATATTGTTAAAAAAAAAAAAAAAAAAAAAAAAAAAAAAAAAAAAAACTGCCACCAATATTTTGGAAAAATATTCTTTGCCTTTAATAAATTCTAAAATTGAATAATGAAAAAAAAAAACCTTAAAAGTGGTGCCAACTGGCCTTCTGTCAATTCATAATAATTTTGAAAAAAAAAAAAAAAAAACTTTGAATGTATGTTGAAAATTAATTTCTTTTATCGTTCATGAAATGAGGTATGTCAAGGATGGGTTTTGTGTGTGTGTGTTTGGGGGGGGGGGGGTAAGACCTTAACAGACTACAACAACATCATATTACATTATAGACACACTTTAATTCCCCCCCCCCGATTAATTATACACTAAAGAAATTATTGTAGTGAAGTGGCATATTTTAAACTATAATTTAAAGTACCAAATTACATAAATAATCTATCTTAAAAAATCGTTTTAAATTCTAATGATCAATAAAGTTAAAATTTTCTCAGTTTACAAAAATAAAATTCCTGTGGTCTTGTATTTTATTTTCCAGATAATTAAAAGAAACATCATCCAGGTAAGAAATTCTGTGTAAAACATGGTACTATAAAAGCGTCGGATATAATTGTTATATAACAATTTGAATGGAAATGAAGAAACTAGTTAAAAAATTGCTCTTTTGGCTAGCATATGTTCAATATTTAAAAAAAAAATACATTAAAGGCTTTGTTATCGAATTTTCTTTGTTAACTGTAAATTTGGTTCTTGCAGCTGTTTAGGAATCTCAACATTTATAAAAACTAAAGCAACCATAAAAAAGAAATTTTTTAGGAGAATGTCTCTATAAAAAATATTTAAGGTTGAATATTGTTGAACGTTCATTTACTGTAACAGCAAATTCGAAATTTCTGTTCAAACGTGATGAGCAGATAAGGCTCAGTTATGCTTCCATTGGAATGATCTTTTAAGGCTGTTCTCAACTGCTCTGCTCAACAAGCGCAAAACCTTTTGACATATTTACAAATTCATTTTTTAACGGAAAGATATAAAATTGGAAAGCCTGACGTTGGAATCAAACTGTGTTTTCGATTTTTTGATCAATCAATTACCTATTGTGTTATAAGCGATTTTGATCACGTGACACGGCATTTTTCTCCCCTTACTGACTGGATTTTCTTCTTTCGTTCGGAAGTTCAGTTCAAAATGCCCAGTTTGACAGTATTTTCTGAAAGATCTATGGCGTTTACAAGAAAACGGAAAAAACAGTTCGATAGCATAGTTTCTGAACACCTTCTAGTTTCATGCGCATCCGAACAAAAATGAATTAAAACTTATGTCAGAAAGTTGACCCTTTTGATTTGAGAACAGTCTTAAATATTTTGATAAAATTTAGGATCTAAATGCATTTTGTTCTGTAAAATTTATTCTTTTTTAATTATTATTTGACTTTTAATAAAAATTGTTTTTAACTTAAGTGTATGTTAAAGTAAAACATGTATGAAAGTCAGGATGGTGTTATGAGAACATATTTAAAAAAATAAAATTTCCTAGACCTGTTCCAAATTTTACATAGTATAATTTAATATATAATATTTGAAAACAGTTTATAATATAAACTGTTTTCAGATAAACACTTCAAAACCAGTAAATTTAGATTCTAATTTTTATCAAAATATTTTTTAGAAGAAAATTTTTCTGCCCCCCCCCCTCCCCCCCAAAAAAATTCATTTACTGAACTTTTGTGGGGGGGGGGGTAAACAATATAATTCCGACCAGCTTCGGGCTAGTTTTCGTCCATGATAACCAATAGCGGCATAGATGTGGCTAGTTTCTGGCTTGCATTCATTAATGATGCCCATTGATGGCACAAATGTGGCTAGCTTCCGGCTTGAATTCATTAATTATGCCCATTGATGACATAAGTGTGTCTGGCTTGTGGCTAGCTTTTATTTAAAATGACCCTTAATGGCATAGTTGTGGCAAGCTTTTATTCAGGAATGCCATTAAATGTATAATTGTGGCCAATTTGCGGCTAAATATCAGTTTCAGATGACCGTTAATGGCGCGTTTGTGGGCAACTTATTGTACTTGCGGCCAATTTCCTTCCGGCCTTATTGTGTCCGGCGTGACACTTTTTTGACGGAGCCGTTACGACCAATGATAGCGGGCCGCCATCGAACACTTTCGGCCAAGGCTAACGAACCCATCAGTGGCCCACAAGTTCTGTATTTGTTGGGGTGTCCCCTAGTTGATTAAACTTTTCGCGATTATTAAATGTGAAACATGTATGAAGACTCACGCTTTCGTGTTCAAAAATACATCCTACGCACTCATAAATTTGGTTTAAAATAGTCACTACATTACTCTCAATACACTTGATGAGCTTTGAAAATAAAGCAGATTCATTTTCGATGGTTACGTCACCTAGTGTACATTTTTGCTTAATTAAACGTGGTAGGTAATTTGTATACATGTATTGCAAAAGCTTCTTGTTAAAATGATGAACTTTATCCTTCAAATTTAATAATTGGCAATCGTTTAAGTCAAAATGTGAAAAATTCATCAAGTTTTTAATTCGCATAGTGCTACTATTGTGATTCATTACCAACAGAGTATTATTAGCAATAAATGATGAGGATTTATATTTCAAATTAAAAGCAAAAAGTTTCGATTGAAATTCATACCACGTATTAATGTCCATCAAAAGTCTATTTTTCGTCATCATTTCTTCATTTCTAATCACATTGCGTTTAAACTCCCTGATATACACATAAAATCGTTTGATGCGATGTTTTAAAATTAAATAAACACAATCACTCAACTTGATTTCAATCACGCTAAAATTGCGTGGTTTGCTTTTGGGAATGTCTTTCATAAGGGGATCTTGTATTGTATTCAAAACAGCATTTGTTGGTTCTTGTGATGATGAAATTGAGGTACTTGGGGAAATGAAGGATTCCAAATTTTTAAAATCTACGTCATTAAAAATAGTGTCCAAAAAACTCATAGTAGAAGTTGCGTCGTCATCATTATGAGTGAATATTGGGGTCGTCGAATCCATATCGAACTTGGGTTCTGCATCATGTAAATCCTTGTTTGAGGGTAATGTTGAACAGTTCTCGTTTGAATTACAAAATTCTAAACTTGGGAGATTTAATTCCTTCATATCAGTATCCAAAGATGATTCTAAACGTTGATACTTTGCTACGCAATTCATTTCTAGGGGAGATCTTTTCAGCATATTTAATTCACAAGCCATTTTAAATAGCAAACAGTATGTGGTGTAGTCTGATCAAAAGTCAACAGTAAACTGATGAGATGATTTCGAAACGATTATTAACATAAGTTCAAATCGGTGACGGTTTCAGTTAGAAACAATCGTATTAATTAAAAAACCGTGAGCGACTAAATTTTCAAATCGCCGACTGAGTCGAAAAGCATGACTATTGCTAGTATGAATATTTCATCATGTTAGATATTTTTCAAACTTGAGAATGGCAACACACGATGAGTGAATCACAAGTTCAGTACAAATAATAATTTTATTCATATGAAATTAATTAAAATATATAGTGGAAGTTATAATTATACTTATATGAAATGGATTAAAATAATGAGTGGATAATTATACTCAAATTAAATTGATTAGACTCAAATGAAATTGATTAAAATTGTGAATAATTATATTTATATGAATTCAAATCAGTGACGGTTTCAGTTAAAAATCGGTATCAAGTAAATTTTTCAAATTGATGATTAAACTGAAAAGCATGATTAGTGCTAGCATGAATATTTCATTATGATAGTTATTTTTTAAACTTGTGAATGGCAACACATGGAAAATGAAACGCAAGTTCATTATATTTTTTCTCATGAAATTGATTAAAATAAATAGTGTGTGGATAATTAAACTTATATGAAATGGATTAAAATAATGAGTGGATAAATATAATCAAATGATAATTATACCAAAATGATAATTATACTCAAATTAATTAAATTAATTATTTGTTAATTAAACTTTAAAAAATATGTAATAAAGATAACAATAATTTAAATAACTTCATTTTCTAATCCCTCTAAACAAAAGTAATAGAAGTTGATTGTTTAAAATAGTTTTTATTACGATGTAGTCATACTCATATGAAATTGAATAAAATAATGAGTGGATACATACTTCCTTTAATATATCCCCCAAAAATGTTGATAGCTGATTAAATTAATCTTTATTATTTTGACTTTATTAAAATATACTTTAATTTTGCAATGGTTTCAAATTAATAGAGTGAGTTAAATGAAGAAAACTTAAAAATAAAAAATGTATTTCCAAAATATTATTAGAGTTTCATTCACTTAGAAAAAAAAATCAAGATCATTTGTTATGGAATCAATAAAATACTAAGGCATCTTGTTAAAATGAAAACATACACGTTTTTCCAATTGAGAAAAATTTTATTTTTCGTTAGTTACAAAAATGATTGCATATGTATAATGAAAACATATGTCTATTTCAAATCATTGAAAATTCGATATTTGAAGAAGATATTTCATTTTGCAAAGTTCTTAATTGAAGTGTTAATTCTTCTAATTGCTTAATCAATCCATTACGCTGTTCCAATTTAAGTTGGGTGGGTGAAAGATGAATTTTTCTGTGTTCAGCTAAGTCAAATTTATCAGAAAAAACTTGGTCACAATCATCACATTTGAATTGCTTGGAAAGCTCACTTTTCTTCGAAATGATGTGAATTTTAAGATGATTCCTTAAGTCCATCTTTCTCGAAAACGTTTCTTCGCATTGTTCACATTTATGAAATTTTCCATCTTTAATGTGAATTAACAAATGCTTTCGTAAATCACATTGTTGAACGAATGTTTTCTTACACTTGTCACAACTCAAAGGCTTTTTTACTAAATGAAACTTTGCGTGTCTGATTAACACACTCTTTCTTGAAAAAGATTTACCACATGTTTCACATTGGTACATGGTAGATGTCATGCGATGAATTATCATATGTTCCATTAAAGAACTCTTTCGAAAAAACAACATTCCACATACGTCGCACATAAAAAGTTTTTTTTCTAAATGAATGTTCATATGTTTTAAAAACTCATGTTTCTCTTAAAATTCTGCTTTACATTTTCTACAAATATAAGGCAATTGAAACATTTCTGATGAAGCAGGAATACTTTTACTAATCGAAACGGGCACATCTTTTATCTCCTGTTCACTCATCTTATTCGAATTGACGACAATAGTCGATTGTGTATAATTAATAACATGCATATTCGTTTAAAAACTGATTTAACTTTGCGAGGACGAAAAATACAGCACATGTATTCAAAACAGTAGAAAACAGAATAATGACAGGAAATGAAAGCCAACTACACTTAAATCAATGTAGGTGGTGCATCAGAAAAAAAGAGGATGATGCGAGAACGATTTAATACATAAACTGTTGTGTTCATTTAATAAGCAAGTGTACAAAATGAATCATTTTATAAATTCATTTCTTTTTGAATTAACCTGTTTTTATCATTAAATTATTAACTTTTTTGTGAATCCTACTGAAATGCGAGTGTTATAAAAAAAAAATCTTGTTCATTTCTTTATTGTTAGTTAATTAAAATAGTGACCCATTAAGAAAATTTGTTTTCCTAATACAATGGAATAAAAGAACTATTATCTTGTTTTTCACATAGTAAGGAAATACGCTTTATCATTATATCCAGATTAGAAACAGTACATCCTGTTTATGTATGATCGAAACAACAAGCACACAAATAGATATGACCACAATTCTTTGAAAATTGAAGAACTGGTTAGTTTTTAAAAGCTTAGAAATAAACTTGTTTTGGTTTAATTGTATATCCTTTTAATGCCTTTGTGGCACAATCGGATAACGCGTTTGGCTGTTAACCAAAAGATGATGGTTCGAATCCACCCAAAGGCGAATATTTTTAAACTAAAATCCATAAATTTTGTTACAGTATAAGTAAAAAGAAACATTTTGGGTGAGTGATAATGAAAGAGTTCATTAACTGCACAAGAAAATCCTGATTGAAAAAATATCATTACGCTAAAATTATATTACTTTCCTAAAATCCAGTTTATAATTTATCTTTTCGTTCAAATTACTATACTTTCCCGAAGTTGAAGTAGACATTATTAAATCTAAGAAATTGAATTAATTTCTCGAAGTACATAATATATAAAAATTGAATGTTTTTTTCTCTAAATTCAATGGCAACAGTCTTTAATATCGTTTAGTACGTAATACAGGGCAACACAGTGTTAATAGTTTCCCCAATGTTGAAATAAATACTAAAAGGAATAAATGTTAGCAAAACCTATTCATCTGAAAATTAAATAATTTCTCGAAGTGCATGATAATGAAAATATATAATGTTTATTTCTCATTTTTTCTAAATTCAATGGCAACACTTTGTTAAAATTTCTACTAACGTAAAATCATTAACCCACTGATTTTTAAAAGAAGTCGATGCAAAACTGAAAGAAAGCAAATTCAAGTGAAAAAACAATAGGGCCCGCCCAGCCCAATGGTTATAGAAATAATCTAATAATGGGAAGATTGTAGGTTCGAAACCAGGCGATTAGGTAAAGAGATGTATGAACTTTGCAGCAAGAGGATAATAATAATTAACAATTTTCAGTTCTAAATGAAATTTTTCAAGTTTCCATCTAGATTCTCATTACAGAAATTCGAATAATGGGGAGTTTCAGGGTTCGAAACCCGTAAGGAAAACAGTACTAATATAACAAACCCAACGTATACAGGACGATGCAAAATTAAACTGTGTTAAATCCTTTCCACTGCAATCAGATCTTCATCAAATGACTTAAAACTAGATGAGACTACTAATTTTTTTACTGTTTTTTCAATGATGCAAAGCATAACATTTCTCCTTTTTTCGAAGATTCACTAAAGTTTTTCCAAAAACAGAGTTGTTCATAAAAACCTTTCAATTAGAATATAAGTTAAATTTAAAAAAGAACTCTCATCTAATAATACAGTTCCAGTTTAATTCCGTTAAAACTGACCTACTATTTTGTCATAGTTCAAAACAATCGAAAAATTAAATATGCTACAACACATGAAAACTTTCTCATTGAGAGAGGCCGACACTATTAAAAAAAAAAAAAAAAAAATCTTATTTTTCAGTGGGGGCAAGGGGGCAGGGGAGAGAGGGAGCAGTAGCCGAACCACTAACCGTTTCCACAATTTAAAGTGCTTACAAATCCGATTCTCTACTTCAAGAAAAAAATAATAAGCCCCCCTAAAAATACCCCCCTCAAATATTTAGCCTCACTAAAAGTTTAGCCCTTCATACTTTCTCTCAAAAATAGCTAACCCCTCGTGTTATAGTATGATATTTCCAATCCTACTCTAAGTCGACTCGAAAAAAAATTAAGCCCCCTAAAAATTTAGCCCCTCAAAAAAAATAACCCCTCCTACTGTAAGACGATTAAATAAAAAATATCCTTTCCAATCAAAAAAATTTCCCTTAAACCTCATCCTACTATAGTATGATTCTTCCACCTCCGCCACCTCCGGCACCGCACCAATCGAACCCCCTTTTTCCCTCTACTCCCGATCAACAGCAAAATTTTAGAGCCAGTGGTCAACACGTTTGGGTAGAATCGAGTTAATTAACCCGATGCAAGAGATTTTAGTTGTTGCTGTATATATATATTTCCGCAATTTACAATGAAGTTATGCATGTATATAATTATTTTCTTATTTATACCTTCCATTTCTCTTCTATATATTAAATAGAGATTAATATTCATATTATTATAAAATGAGACTCTAATGTATATTGAAACTGATGAACAAAGAAGAAATTTTTAGTTTGATACTAAGTTTGCTTGAATAATTATACAAAACTCACTTTTTATTTACCCATTCATTTATAAAAAAAAAATAGATTTTCTTCATTTCAAAGAAAGATGTTTACCTCTTTCTTTTTGTCTTGTGCACTATTTCAACCCCTACTTGATACTCTACAAAACCATTTGCCGCTTCTCCGGGATTCCACTAACGCAGGGGTTGTACGCTTAAAGGATTTTTTTCAGGACAAATATCACTATTTGTTTATAGAAAAATAAATTTAGGTTAAACGCGCGAAATTTCGCCTTATTTAAGAAGAGATTTTTCCATAAGAAAATACTGGTACCGAAGAATTTCCTGGTCGTGAAATTTCAGGACAAGTACGACCCTTGCTAACGTCATTAACAGTGGGCCTTCCAGTCTGTCCAACTGAACTGGTTTTGAACCTCACCTCCTTCTTCATTTTTATAGCAATAGCATAGCAGCTTTGCTTGCTTGAACATGTGTTTCATCGATGTTGAAATTGAATGTTATACTTTCGTCCTAAAGCATTCATTGATGGATAATACGAAAACCATTTGATAATAAGGTAAGATTTTTTATCTTGATTATTCTTATATATTAGTGTTGGGTAGGACACGAGAAATTTCTGACGTTTGTACGAGGTACTTCAAAAACATTTTTGTCATGACAATGTCACTCGCAATGTCATGCTTCGAATGGAGTGAGGTGCGTGAGGAGTTAAATCGCAAGACCTACAACTGAGTTAGGGTAGATTAGGCTTTCCGCTTCCTCGCTGCATTAGACGCTTGTATCTGTATGTTGCTTAAATCTGACAATGAGAAGTCACAAGTCAGACGTTAGGGGAGTGGGTACTTTGTTGTTCTCAGGATGATAAATAGAAGTATATAGTTTTTGGAAAACATCATAAATGGAATTAGTGGAACTCGACGGTGAATGAATGTAGTAACGCGCTGTTTATGTGATTATCAGATTTCTTTTCTTTTCTTTTTTTTTTTCACTAATAGTACTTTGTAGAAATAAATCATTGTACTTGTAAAGAATTTAAAGTACTTTTGAAAATAATTAGATTACAATGAATGTAAAATTGAATGCGCAACTTGAATTGTTATTGTTCAGCATATACTGAGCAAGAAGCAGGATTTCGGAAATGGAAAACCTCAATGAGGAGTGACGAATTTTAGTAATTCTTTTTTTAAGAAAAGTTGCGTACAATTGCTACAAATTACAAAGCATATTTTTGCTTCATATTATTCATCTGAAAAATTACATTTACAAAATGCTTATTATTATTATATCTAGAGAAAAAGAAAATTTTCAAAAAAATCACTTTCAACAACCTTCGCTTTTATATGAAGTTGTGATTTGATTATTTATTTATTATTCCGACCAAGTAATAAACAGGAAAATTTAATTCCATTGAAAATAATAATAATAAATAGTAAAAAGAAATAATAGTTTAAAAATATAAAAACATTTTTAAGATTACCTGCGTGCTGTGAGGTAAGAGTTTAAAAAATGTTTATATATTTATTTTTTTATAAAGAAATAAGAAATGCAGCAGAATTAAAAAAAAAATAAGAATTTTAAAGCTTTGTATGCTATGGAGGCATAGCATAGTGTGTGTGTGGATGGATGTGTGTGTGTGGGAGGATAACTTATTTTCAGGACCGGCACAAATATCAGGCAAACGGGCCGATTGCCCAGGACACTTGTTCTGTTAAGGTTCTGAGGGGCCTCGTTTCTCTCCGCACAATTCAAAATTACTTTCCTCGTTGCAAAATAATAATAACTTTGCTTTTATTTTGATCATTTAAGTTCGCATTTTAAAAGATTTTTTTTTCCAGTGACAAAGTTTGTATGAACTAGAGTTTATAATTGTCGAGAAACATATAGATACTGACATTTCATATATTAAAAAGGAAAAAATATTTATAGTACATTTTTATATTTAAGATAAACTTGTAATGTTTTGATAAGTCAGTTGTACAAATATGTAATATAAGTTTGATTATCTCTAATTTAAATTCATTCATCTGTTATATAAAATATACAATATTAACTTTTTAATCATTGCAACTTCCCTGCTTTTCTACAATAATGTTTTTTAATGTTATATAAATATTATATAGTTTTCAATTTCTAAATTATAATCTGCAGAAATAATCAGCGGATTCTTTGTTATTCGACACTTGTTTATGCAAGAAATCTGATTAATAGGTACTGTTCCAGTTCTAAACTTATGTTAATTTAAACTGGCTGCCAACTACTTATAATAAAATCTGATTGTCGGAACTATGCCGGTGCGGACCACTCCAGTGTGCGAATCGACCGTAGCTAAACGCCATGTTAGGCTTAATGAAAAACATATCTTAACATATGACAGCTAAATGATAATTTTTTCTACTTGAAATCATGTCTGTTCAGCATATTTTCACTAAAACATGTATATCATATCCAATTTTAATGTATTGAGCTCCAAATTAAAAATAAGCTATTATAAACATCAGATTACTAGATATAAACAAAAGAACACTGTTTCCATTCACAATTTTCGAATATTGAAACAAATGAATGACTCTTTGAGCGCTTCATTAAAAAAAAAATACAGGTTAATTACCTGATTTTGTTCTTAAAATATTTGTAGTAGCATATTAAAGACTTTAAATATTTTAATTTTGTTTTAAACCTTCAAAAAACATTTTTGCAGCCGTCTATCGTCAATTAATATAAACAATCGAAGTTTGTTAAGAATACAAGTTAATATTTGCATATAATTAGCATATTAAAATTTAATGGGAAATTTTCAGAAATTACATTTCACTTTGCTAATCATTATTATTATTGTTGCAAAGAAAAAAAAATCATTATTTATGTGAATCATTGATATGAATATTGATTCATATCAATGATTCATATATTTCACTCTTGTGTAGTGGCAACAGTGAAACGCTGTTTCTTTAGGAAAAACGGAGGGAAAGATATTTCGCAACTACTCGTTTTGATCTGTCAACAGTTATTTTTGAATGTTTTAAAACAATTTTTTTAATTTTTATTATGGACTTTCCGAATGAATCGCTTTCGGAAAGAAGACGCCAATTGACCAGGAAAAGAATTGTATGTTGGCGATCGCGGCAATCAACGGATTTCTCAGTTTGCCTGATAAACTCAACTGAGTTTACACCGATAGGCACAATTTTTTGTTTATTTTTATCTAAACTATGCATATTTTAAGTTCACGTTCATAAAGTGTTTATCACTCACAGGAAAGTTTCATTATAATAAAGATTTAAAAATGAAAATTACATTTTTTTTAAAAATTTTACTAAATTTTTGTACCGTTAAAAAACACAGCTTTATGTACGTGTATTACTTTGAATATTGCACATAATGGTGCTTTAGTTTTGGCCAAATATGTGAATCAAATTTTAAAGTTTCATCTAAAATTAAAAAATAAACATCTGATTTTTTAAAGAAATGCCACATGTTTTTTGTTTTATTTTAAAGTTTATTTCACCTATGCATATTTTAAGCTGAATTTAATATATTTCTGTGAATTATTTTTTGCTGTTTGAAAAATGCAACTGCTTTTTTGTTTTTTTTTCAACTCTACATACATTTTTAAAAGCATTTACAGACATGCCACTTTCCAGCGAAAACATGGAATTCCACTTTTTCGGCACAATTTATCATCTCTGGGATTGATGCAAATCAGTATTAAAATTTGTTAACATTTTTAGGACGAGAGGGGTGGTGGAAGCAGAATTTGATAAAATAAAAATGTGAGTACAAACAACACCAAATTGAGTTTATTTCTAATCCTTTCCCATGACCTACTGTGCATTTAGTCCATGTATAGAAACAAACAGCATGAAAAAAGTCCCTGCCGGACCGGCCTACAGGCGGAGGTAGATTTCGAAATTAAGTATACTAATTTCACAAACAAAAACCAAATCATAATTAGAGATAAACCCACTTTAACAATTTTATCTGGCCGCTTTTGACGAGTTTTTATTTCATTTTTATATAATAACTGGTTGTATCAGAATCGTGTTAGGGCGGTATTAAAAAAATGCTTTTCCATGCTCAATAACTCGAAATTTTCAGGCATAACTCCAGATTCATTTTTAATAGGAAAAATATGAAACTTATTGACGTGATTTTTGAAGAGATTTATAAGTGACCTGTGTTTTTAATTTTCGTTCAATTAATTAAAACCTGATATATAAACAATTATTTTCTCAATAAGACAATATTTTTCGTTTCTAACACAATCGCTTCGAGAAATTCCGTTCAAAATGCACACTTTGACTTCATTTTTTGAAATATATTCTGCCTCTGTCAAAAAATCGATCATTACGGTACATTATATAGTTTCTGAATAAGCGAATCTACCAATTAGATACGTTTGAGAGCAAAAATGAATTTAAAAATGAGTCAGAAAATAAGCAGTTTGAATTTGAACATACGATGATTTTTCCAACACAATCCGCTTCGGGAAATTCGGTTCAAAAGGCCCACTTTGACAGCATGTTTCAAAATATATTCTGCCTCTATCAAAAAATTGAACATTACGGTACATTATATAGTTTCTGAGTAAGAAAAGGTACCAACTGGAAGCCTTTGAGAGCAAAAATGATCTGTAAAATGATTTAGAAAATAAGCAGTTTGGATTTAAATACACCCTTACTAAGATGATTTTTTCCTTCAACCGCTATGTATTTTTAATTTGTTTTTGCTGTAAGAATTGGTACTATCCAAAACTTGTCTATATAGATGTTGTAGACAATATTAAGAAGATATATGATAAATTCATGGGGATTTTATATCTTTTGAATTGACGGAGTTATGGACTTTTTTCTTCTTCAAACGCCCTTTTTGTTTTCGTTTTTAATTTTTTTGCGGTACGAATTGGTCCTATCAAAAACTTGTGCATATAAAAGTTGTAGATAATGTTAAGGTGATTCATGATAAAATTAATTGGATTTGATATCTTGAGAATTGACGAAGTTATGAATTTTTTCTCCCAAAAACCCTATTTTTTGCGCCCCCAGAGCCCATTTTTAACTTTATCAAAAATCTGTGATACATAAATTTTTGGCCCTATATTTAGAAGTAATAAAAACTTTAAACTGATTTGATATGTACAAAAATTAAGAAGTTATGGTGGTTTTTCTGTTTCCACAAAACCCTTCCCTATTTCCATCCCCTTGGTCCGATTTTGCCCATTAACGAACTTGACCGAGATTTTATGCCCCTTGATTTTATGTATCAGTTTGGAAGAGATTGGTGCAGAATTGTGGAAGTTATCGTGTCCAGAAGAAAGTGATATATATACACAGATAGATAGATAGATAAAGTTTTTTACTGAGGGTGGTTTTGGGCTCTAGGGGTCATGATTGGTATAGATCTGCAAAAATTTTTCAGAAATTCCAACATAGGAACGACGCCAATAGGTGCCTATTTTCATACGAAATCTAGCTAATATTTCATACGAAATCTACCTAAAAAACATAGCCAGGAGCTTGCAACTATCATCTGTCTACTTTGCCTGAAGGATTGCGAAAATCATCAAAAGATCGTAAAAAAATGGTGGTTTCGTCAAACGAATATGAATTTTGTCAAAGGATCGCAGAAAAAAACACAATTTTCCCCAAAGTGTTCTTTAGAATGCATGTTTCGTCTAAGGATCGTGGAATATGTGAATTCGCCAAATAATCGTGGAAAAAACATGAATTTCATCAGATGACTGCAGAAAAAATGCATTATTTCATCAAAGTATCGCAAAAAACGTGAATTTCGTCAAATAATCACAAAAAAATATGATTTTCATTAGAGGATCACAGAAAAACGAGAATTTCATCGAAAGGTTGCAAAAGTGCAAGTTTCAACATAAGATCCTGAAAAAAATGTAAATTTTCAAATCAGGAGATCTTGAAGCTTATTGGTTCATCAGTATCAGGTGAATCGTTAGTCAGCTAAATTTTCTGTTACGTAACTAATTTGCTGTATACATGCGGATGCATCTGTGCTTTTGTCAACGTATTTTGATTGTAAGGTAAGTCTCGCTTGCTCTGCTGTTTATTTCTTTTTGTTTTTTATTAGGATTTTTGCATTAGCTGTTTAAAATGCACCCTTTATTGGCCAATATATCGATTTTTACATGGTTTACCATTTTAGAGACGGAAGATTCAGCCAACGGCTGCCGAAAAAATTCGAGTCTGAAAACATCGAGGGTGTATTATCAAACATCCATCAAAATTTAAATTTAATTCAATTAGAAGAGAAATACCATACCTTGACGATGTTTCAGACCCTGACTAGGATATCTTTTTCTAAACATTAAATTATTGATTTTTTTTTTTAAATTTTAACTGATTGTTTGTTTTTTGTGTAAATATTTTAAATTTTTTTTGTATGAAACTTTCCCTTTTTTATGAATCGCCGTCTCATTTATTGGTATTTCTTTATATTTATCCTTTTACTTTTATTTTATATTTAATAAATTTTTTGGCAGTTGTGAGCGAGATTTTACCTGCATTCGTAACAAATTTTTCAAGATGGTGGAATAAATCTTTATGTTACTTATAAATCCATGTTTTTACATAATTTTCTATTTTTTGTGCAAATCATTGATTTATAAATAACATAAAGATTTAAAAATTGTGTTTTTCCGTCATCTTGAAAAGATTTTTGGCACAATTTTTTTCGCCAAGCGGCACAGGATGCGGACCTCTTCCCTGAATTTTGTCAAAGAAACGCGAGAGGTGTAATTCGTCAAAAAGGCGCAGAAAAAACGTGAATTTTGCAACAAATCCCTATAAAAACACTCATTTCGTGAAAGGATTGTGGAAAAAACAGTCATTTTGTCAAAAGGCTGCGAAAAAAACATGAATTTCATCAAAGATGTGCAGAAAAAAACGAGAATTTCACCATAAACATTAAATTGATTTTTTTTTGTTTGTAAATTTTAACTGATTGTTTGTTTTTTGTGTATTTTTTTATATATATTTTTTTGTATGAAACTCTCCTGTTTTCTGAATCGCCGTCTCATTTATTGCTATTTATTTATATTTATCTTTTTATTTTATATTTAATAAATTTTTTGGTAGTTGTGAGCACGATTTTACCGGCATTCGTAACAAATTTTTCAAGATGGCGGAAAAACTTCGTTTTTAAATCTCTATGATACTTATAAATCCATGTTTTTACATCATTTTCTATTTTTTGGGCAAAATCATTGATTTATAAATAACAAAGATTTAAAAATGATGTTTTTCCGCCATCTTGAAAATATTTTTGGCAAGATTTTGAAAATTTTTTTTACGAAGTGGCACTCTTCCCTGAATTTTGTTAAAGAAACGCGAGAGGTGTAATTCGTCAAAAAAGCGGAGAAAAAAGCAAATTTTTCAACAAATCCCGATAAAAACACTCATTTCGTCAAAAGTCTGCGAAAAAAACACGAATTTCATCAAAGATGTGCGGAAAAGGTGAGAATTTTACCACAGGATTGTTGGAAAAAACTCTTTTTTTTCCCGTATGAGGTGGTTCATATTTTCTTCATTTGAAGATTGACTTTTGCAAACACAATTTTTCTAATGCTTTTGAGGACTTGCCACTATCTGAATAATCATGCATATCAATCACCTGTTTAATTGAGTCTGACTTAATGTTGTAAACTTAAAATAACACTTTCCCGTCATTTTTGACGGGTGCCATATGCTAGTACCCTTATATATTTTATTGAATGGGAGCAGGGCCGAAGCTAGGAGGGTGCAGAGGGGGCATGTGCCCCGGGTGCCAGAACGAAAGGCGAAGGGCGCCAAATGAAGATTTTGTTTGTAGTTTCTTACAAAAATGTATCTATATATATGAAATACGAAGAAACTCGCAAGCTAATACTAAACCTATGGGAGCTTTCTTTTCAAGTCTGTAAAAGTGAAAGTAACTTTATAAAAGAACAAAAATTTGCAACCAAAATCGAAAATGTAAACACTAACCCGGTTAGAATCCAATCTGAGCTATTCTAAGCAAAAAAAAAATCATTTAAAACTATTAATATGCAAGTGAGAAATTTTAGAAAGTCCTATAGGTTTAACATTAGCGATCCAGTTTCTTCGCGTGAGTAGCGTATACTCTTAACGCTCAAGCTAAAGTTAATGCCATGGTAGCGTTGTTTATATATTTCTTGCTAGCATCTTAATTATTATTAAATGATTTTTTTTTTTTTTTTTTTGCATAGGGTACCTGCGGTCGATAACGTTTATTGTGCGCGAGGAGGGGGGGGGACACACCAAAATCCATGTTTGCCCCAGGTGCAAAAAAGGCTAGTTTCAGTCCCTGAATGGGAGCCACTGAAAATAATAAACAGAATTATGTACAATGAATGCAAAAGATGTGTGAAGTGTGTTTTTCATACATTTCAGTAGAAAACAAAACAAATGGGTAAAACTATTTTCTTTTTAAATATAAAAACAAATGATAATGAAAATTGTTTTAAATCAGTTTTGTGTGTATAAATCTTACTAGTCAAGATCTTCAAGATTTCAATCACAGACGTAAAGCTTCACAATTTTTTTTTCTTTTTCAGGACCTCACGCACCGTTGTGCCGGACTTGTATAACTTAACTTATGTAAAGTATTTTAGCGTTGTTTTTACATACAGAAAATCTTCCGTAACAAACACTCCACTGATACTACAGGACACAAAATTTCCGGACGCGATAGCGAAGGACAGAGAAAAAACGGCTGTCCTGAGACAACAGTAGCTTATAACTCAAGATCTAATTCATTTATCCAAAAATTAAAAACTGTTTGATTTAAAATCTTTCCAATAATCATGCCTGTAAGTGTCATGTTTAAATGTCACTTTTATGTTTTAAAATGTGACAAAGTTTCGCGTTCTTGAGCGGAGGAAAATTTTTTTTTTTTTTTTTTTTTTTTTTTTTTTAGAATCGCCTTAAATGTGATATCATTAGTCAAAAGTCCGAAAAAATGCTATATTCGATTTCAATCCCCGATTACTAAATATTCTTAAGATATGCGAACTATAATGAACTCATATTTAAATTTATTAATTTATAAAATACCATACATTAACGATAAATAAATATTTGTTTTAATTTTTTGAGTGATGTGTCCCCGTTATATATGACACGATTTCAAACTTACGTCGATTTCAAAGCTCGTCGGCCTAAAATGTTTGGATTTTTAAATTGCATAAATGCGTGTTAGGATCAATTAGAATGACTCCCACGGAACGGATAACAAAAACACTACTAACACTATAGACAATTGCCTTATGTAATTGGATCAAATAATAAAAATAACTTATTTTCAGAACCCCTAAATGCTTGGGCACCCTAAGCCCGGCCTTCTTATGCTTAACCCTTAAATGCGCGATATTTTATTTTGTTTCGAAAAAAATTACATATGATTCTCTGAAAGGTTTATGACACAGGAAAAATAATGAAAAAAAATTAGAGATACATTTTTCATATAATACGTTACCCTTTTCCTTTGTTGCACCTCTGCAATATAAGTAAAAACTACTGTCGTGTGCCTGTTTTACGCTCAAATATTGCAAATAGTAAATATTTTAAGAAGTATGTCTCCAAATACCTTATCTAATTATTTATTTTATAAAGCTTAAACTTTAATCCTTTAATTCTCATGATAGAATACATTCTATAAATTACGTAGTCCAGAGTATCTGACCTTACACCAGAAAGTTTTAATTGTTAATTTTGCTATATTTTTAAACGGAAGGTCTGTTATTATTTAAATTAAATATTGCTACTTTAATTTTCTGCTGTGAATTAGGTATATACGAATTAAAAAAATCTATTAAATTCAAAGCACTGTTGTTTGCATAAGCTGCGCACTAAAGGGTTAACCCCTTAATTCTCGCTCCCGTCATATTGACGGGCTGTGTCTTTTATTCAGATTTGTTAGTTTCCCACCAGTTTTATAAAATAGTGTAATTGGCTTTATTATGGTATCATTTTACCTGTCATTAAGTAAGGTGAATATTTCTTTTTCAAAAAACTGGTGCCAATAAGCAATTTGAATTTTAAAACCGTAATTTAATGCGACCGTTAAGGGGTTAATGAAAAATCATGTCAGATATAAAGGGGACTCGAAGTTTAAAAAAAAATAAAGGAAATATTTATTCATTGCTGATGTATGGTATTCTATAAATTCATAAAATTAAGAATAGGTGCAAAACAGTTCACACAGCATAAATATAGAACATACTGCTGAGACTGAAATCAAATAACATATATTTTCAGACTCTTGATTGAAAAAGTTTTGATATCTAAATGATATCACATTTAAGACTGTTCTCTAAAGGCAAAAAAAAAAAAAAAAAAAAAAATCCGCATATCAACACAAAACTTTCTGACACATTTTTAAGCATAAAAGCATGATACTTACAGGCATGACCGTTGAAGTGATTTGAAATCGAACAGGTTTTTTTTTTTTTTTTTTCGTTTTTGCATAAAGGAATTAATCTTGAGTTATAAGCGGGTGTTGTCAAATAATGATAGTTTTTTTTTCTTTTTTCTTTTTTTTTTCTTTACCTTTCGCTATCGCGTCTAAAAGATTAACTTTGACACCATTTTCTGAATGAATCTTTGCCTTTATAAGAAAATGGAAAACTCTTTAATTTCTTGGTATCTGAACAAAATAGGTAAATTTTATATTTTTACAAATATTAATACAAATTATTTGTACTTACGAATGAAAATGACTTCACGAAAGGATCAGAAAAGTAGTTAGTTTGGATTTGGGAATATCTTTCAATATAAAAAATTCTCATAGCGAGATGTGATCCCCTCCTACCCAAAAAAAGAAAATCCATGATCCCTTTCTAAATAGTGAGCTGGATCCGCCCTTGTCATGAAAAAATACGAGCCTCCTCACCTCTGCCCCGCCCACATAAAAAAGACGTGACCACTTTTAAAAACATGGGCGTAATCTGGCGGGGGCAAGGGGGGGCATATGCCCCCCCAGTTTTTTAAGAGCAGGGGCAAGACATGTATTTTGCCCCTCCAGTTTTTTGTCTTGTTTTCAAATTTCTGTATTTCTTTTTTCGCTTTTTTTTACCCCTTTAGTTTAATAATTTATATTACTATCTTGGTTTTCAACTAGAATTGGATACAGCAAAATATAAACAGCCAGAATTAATGTTTTCACGTTGACATAAGTAATTTTTCTTATGTCTTGACAAAACCTTCTGCTATAATAACAGTTCAAGAGATTTTTTTTTCCGTCTCCCTTTTTTTTTTTTTTTGTACAAAGTACAAAACTTATTTTCCTCTTCATTTCCAGGGATGTTTTTTTTTTTGGGGGGGGGGGGGGTGCACGTGTGGGGAGAGGTGGGAATAGATATCACGATTACTGTGTCTTGGCTCTGACCATTGTCCTTTTTCGTAAGATAATATAAGCACAAAACAAGAACTTCCTGGCCCTCAGGGCTCTCGACTATACTGACGCTCCTTGAATATACTCGTAGCGTCAGTCCAGTACTGGAGAACTGAGGAAATTCTTATGACATCTGGATATACAGATGCACACACATTCCGTTCTCTCGCGCACATCAGGAACTAGAGTCTTGCACATGTCACGTTGTACGCTGTTGTACCCTTGGGCGTAATCTGGTGAGGGCAAGTGGGGATCACATACCCCCTAGTTTTTCAGGAACAGGGCAAATACCTTTTGCCCCTACAGTTTTTCTATCGCTTTGTAGTTAAAGTCCAGCTTTGTATTTCATTTTTTTTTAAATTTAACCATTTATATGCTATTTTGCGCACGAACTGGCATAAGCATTGGATAATTCAAAATAACCAACCAGAATTAACGTCTTCACATTCATAGAAGTAATTTCTGATGCAGTATTCAAAGCTCAAGTAAGAATATTTCCTCTGCTCTATTTTTCAGAAAAGCGGAACCATTTTTCCCTTTTTATTTTCAATGAACTATTTAAATGCACATGTGAGATAGATCTCTTGATTACTATCTTTTGATTCTGACTATTGTCATTAGGGTTTCCTTCATCTGACGAAACCCTATTCGTCTCACTCGTCAGTCTGTCCGTCTGTCACAGTGCCCGTAACGATATATGTTGGAGACTTGAAATTTTGCATACTTATAGCTGAACACCTCACATCAAATGACAAATCGTAAAAATTTGAAAAAGTAGTAATTAATGGACGTTGTTAATTGGAAAAGCCCCAATTACAAGATCTGAAAGGCATTCATGATTCAACAAAAGCAAAAAAATTTTATCGAATTATAAAAACTATCTCTTCCATCGATTAAAACCAGGTATCATTTTAACGGCAGATAAGGATTAGCGATTGCTTTAAGTCGCTTTTATTTATTTTCTACTCATCCCAGAAATTCAAAATTAGTACCAAAAGACGGGGAAAAAATCAGCTTTCAGAAATTCTAAAAATTATCTCGATCGTACCATAAAAACTTTGAAATTCGTTAAAAATCGAGAAAAAAATCTTTTATTTTCCTTTATTTGTGAATGCGACAGATGATAGATGAATTGAATTTTCGGCGATAACCAGAGAATATAAAACAGGTGCGGTCTTGCGGTCAGAAACAGACTCAGAATTTTTATATAAGACCAAATTTAAATATCGATTTTCGAACTATGATTTTTATGCCATCCGACGTAAAATTTCATTTTCTTTCAGAATATGTCTTTATTTTTTAATTTCGACAATCAGAAGCAAAGATAATTAATTTTTTGTAATTAAAACCAGAATTGCATTTTTTGCACGGCAGGCCAAGTGACACGGTACATTTTTACCTGGTAGCAGAAAGTGCGTGACGTGCGTCGCAGATTTATTTTGGACCTTGCAGATAAATTTGCCAACTTGAAAAAAAAAGTATTTCCTTAAAAAAAAATTAAGTAAGAAAACTCTGACAAAAGAAAACTCGCAAAAAAAATCGGTAATTTATTGCCAAAGGGTCGCTGCAAAAAACGCAAATTTCGTCAAAAGATCCTGGACATAAACATGAATTCCGTCCTAGGGTTGTGGAAAAAATACAAATTTCTGTCACAGGATCGCGGACAAACGCGAATTTAGTTTAAGGATCGCAGAAAGAACCTGAATTTAGTCAAACGATTGTGGGGAAAATGCAAATTTAGTCAAACGATCGCAAAAACAAATTGCAAATTTATGTCAAATGATCGTGAAAAAACGCAAATTGAAGTCAAAGGATTGCGGAAAAAACGCGGAATTTCGTTACAAGATCCCAAACACCGTAAATTTCTGCCAAAAGATCGCTGTTTAAACTTGAATTTTATCTAAAAATTCCAGAAAAAAACATGAATTTCGTTCCTTGGGCGCGGGGAAAAAAGCAAATTTCTGTCACAAAGTCGCAGAAAAGGCATGAATTTCGTCAAAGGATCGAGGAAAAAACACGAATTTAGTCAAACGATCGCGAAAAAGAAAAGCAAATTTAGTCAAACAATCGCGAAAAAAACGCAAATTTCTCAAAAAGGATTGCGGAAAAAAGCGGAATTTCGTCATACGATCGCGAAAAACGCAAATTTCTGCCAAAGGATTGCTGTAAAAGCGCGAATTTCGTCAAAAGATCTCGGGGAAAACGTGAATTTCGTCGCAAAAAACGCAAATTTCTGTCACAGGATCGCGGAAAAAACACGAATTCCGTCAAAAGATCGAGGAAAGGACACAAATTTAGTCAAACGATCGCGAAAAAGCGCAAATTTCTGTCAAAAGATGGCGGAAAACGCGAAATTTCATCATAAGATCGCGAAAAATGCAATTTTCTGCCAAAGGATCGCGGTAAAAACTCAAATTTCGTCAAAAGGACGCCTGATGGATGTACAGAATTCCTAAATTTTAACTTAGTTTATTCCTGACTCTTACTCTTGTAATGATAAATTCTTATGATTAAATGAAATATCTTTTTTTTCTTTCAGTTAAAGAAAAAAATAAAGCTCTGTTCTCTTAATATATCTCTTATTATATATGAAAGATCTGATAAGATTTCTGTGAAATAGATAATCAATGTGGTCACTATTTTCCTTATGTGTTTATTCTATGCCATTTTTATGCACGTATCTAAAAGTGTGCTGGAATAGCTTTTGTTCTCGAGTATATGAACCATGTTACATATTCATTATTATTTAATTCTTCATAAAATATTAATTTTTGCTATTTACTTATTTAGGTTAATATTATAGTTGGAATATAGTTCTATTTATTTTTTAGTATTAATCAAAAAGAACCCTATTTTTTTTAACACTTATAATGTTTGTACATAATCGCAGTACAGATTTTTTTAACTATTGATTTTACAAATTTGGTTCTTTCGCATCCGGATGTTATTTCGTACGCTGATTCGTAAAATCTGAATTTTAAAAAAATCGGACCACAACTTTCCGGTTTATGAAAAAATCGATTTTTAAGCATAAAAGGGATGCTTTTTCGTACAGACAATTGAGGAGAATTTGTTAAAATTAGGAAAACTAAAGAACCGATCGATTTTAAACTTTGACATAGATCGTAACACGTAAGAATTTTATGAATTTAAGGTGAGCTGAATTTGTGTGTGTGTGTGTGTGGGGGGGGGGGGGGTGAGCAAACAAGGGCTCCGTGAAAAAAATGGCTAATCTGATTTTTTAAAAAAACTTTACGCATTTGGTTACGTCTATTTATTAATTACATGCATTATCATTTAGCTTTTATTACCGTTTATTTGTTAGCTCCCAGACTATCAAAGGTCGATAGCTAATGTACCCGCATGTTCTGTATGTACGTATGTATAAACGTAACGCGATAATTCTTGATAGAAATATCCGTTTTGTTTTAAACTTTGTATAATATATAAAAAATTAAAATATGAGTGGATAATTTTCAGGGGGACGCATGTGCTGCCATTTATGAAAGGAATTATTAATTTTCTATTAACAATTTTGATTTGTTAATTTAAGGATAAAGTGTTTTGAAAGACATATTAAACGAAGTCCTCTGCATATCACACTTACCCACTTGTTTTCTTTATGATAAAATAATACATAATTGATGATTTTTTTATGGTTTTCTGGCTGGTTTTCTCCTTACGTCCGGAAATTCGGTTCAAAACTCCAATTGATGGTATTTTCTGAAAGATCATTTACGTTTACCAAAGAATGGAAAACGTATTTCAATTACATAGTTTCTGAATAATAACACCTTCCTATTCCATGCTTTTCCAAACAAAAATAAATGAAAACTTGTGTCATAAAGTTGATCCTTTGGATTTGAGACCAGCCTTAAGTACAATTGAAGAATATGGTAAAAAAGGAAATATGCTTTAGATAAATCGAAGCAGAAAACTTGACATTTTTTTCTTCATTCTTCCATCAGAATACTATAAATTACGTAAAATTTTGTATTTAATATTTCGAAAGTAAAAACATTATATAAAAATACTGAATATTTTTATTTAGGTCTTTAAGGGAGCCCACTTTGAAAATGTGAAAAATTAAAAACATTCGAATTAAAATAAATATTAAAATCAGTGTTTAATTTAAATTTTTGTATTGCTAAGTTATATGGATTCATCTTAAAACAGAATGAGTGGGGTCGTATCAAAAGTGTTTTTCACTAAGAATGGCGGTTGACTTTCAGAATGTTTCTCTGATAACGGGTTCTGAACTCCCCAATTAATTACTTTTTTCACACTACATTTGAGGTTGTTTCAGAGCTTGGATAGTCAAGAACGAAAAGAGTGGGAAAAACGAGTTATCTGGAATTTCCCTGGAAACTAGTGGACTATAACAGTTTACCGCCAGTTGAAAAAAAATGAACTATTAATGTTACTAGATTTAAAAAGCTTTAAAATCTAACCGATGATTAAGATGTCACATACGAATTACTTTTTCAATCAATCCCTTTCAAATTTCTCCTGTATGCTAATTTCGTTTTTCCCCCTTAATAAATGTGTATCAGTATGAAAAAGAAGAAATAATTATCAAATGAATTATTAAGGGGAAATGTCAAAAAAGCTCGCCCAATTTAAGGACAATCTATACTAATAAAAAAAAGTTTCGCTTTGTGTGTGTGTGTGTGTCTGTCTGTGTGTATGCGATGGCTATCAAAATCTAGCGTAAGTACGAAGTTGTCAATTTTTATGAAAGTAGCCCAAAGTCTCTTCTGATGCACCTAGGATTCAGAATTTTTAAATTCTAATAATTAGTTGAGTTATTAATTAAAATTCGCAAATCACTCTCATTAATAACTCATCTCGGCCATTGCGAAAGGGAAAAAGTGATGGCGCACGCGCAGAAGCCTTATATATGCATCGGGAGAAAATGAAGTTCGAAAAGAAGGAATTTCGGGAGTATTTTGTCATTATTTATTAACTTACATCAGTCAAACTGCTTAGTAAAGTTAAAAACGGATGACATATTCTATAAAATCGTACTGTTATGTTTCAAATGCCGCAATCAATTGAAAAAAATATCACAGTTAATCCTTTGAATTTTTTTTTCCAAAAAGGCTCGTTTTTTCCGTGAAGCGTTTTTCTGTCCTGTTGCAGCACCCCTCGAGGACGCAATTTTAGAGGTACCGACAAATTAAAAATGTGCTCTCAAAGCTAAATCCTTCTAATCGATGGTTTTAAAAAATATGAATTTTAACCTTTTCAAATACACTGGCGAACTCAGGTCACTTCGCGTTTTATGGAGACGATATTTTTTTAACCCTAAAAGTAACAAAACGTCCATACTTTAACACACTTTACTTTTTACTTTACACGGCATACTTTTTTTTTCTGTTTAGAGCATCTCTATAGACCAGATTTACATAACCTACAAAATTTTTGAAACGTTCGGACGGGTATAAAATATTTTTTACAAGATAAAATATGTGAAAAATTCGATGGAAATAAAAAAATCTGAGTGTTTCGTCGCGGTTTCGCCCTTCAGGGCACAATTTTAGAGGTACCGACAAACCAAAGATATGTTCTTAAAGGTGAAACATTCTTCTAATCGATGTTATAATCGTCTTTTAAAAATAAGAATTTTAACCCTTTCAAATATACCGGCACGGAGGTCACTTCGCGCCTTACGGTGACGATATTTTTTCTATGCTAAAAGTAACTAAACGTGCGTATTTTAATAGAAACTTTTTAGAGCATTTGGATAGACCAGATTTACGTCACCTGCAAAAATTTCGAAACGTTCGGACGAGTATAAATATTTTTATAAACTAAAATATATGAAAATATCTACGAAATCAGTAAAAACCTGGGTGTTTTTGCGCGGTAAAAAAAAGACGCCTTAATTTAAGTGTATGTGTGTGGTAATAGGGAGGGAGGGTATAAATATATTTTTTAAAAAGGCCTTAAAATTTTTGCCCCCCCCCCCCCAGTCTTAGTGCCCAAGTTACGCCTATGAATGGATACCTTGTTTATATAATTGATCCTGGAAGAATAGTTGACAATTCTCAAATAAAACACAAAGAATTGTCTCAACCTCCATATACAAAATATGTAGAATAAGCATAGATGGCACTTTTTCTTTTTACACTAAAGAAATGTGTAAAAATACTGTTAGGTTATTTTTTTTCTAATTTTGTCAAACAATCTGTTTTTCAGTAGTTTCATTCAGCCCAGTGTAGCTTCAGCCTTATTAGCATTTGTCTGCACTTAAATGTGGCAGATCATGCAAGCTTCTCAGCAGGGTTGATATGGTTTGAACCTATCAGTTTTAACCTTGGGTTCAACTGTGTTTTCTTTAAATGAAACAAAGTTTTTTAGAACATATCTAATTTATTTTTTGTAATTTAGTGTTTCAAATCATTGATAAATAATTTCTACTTTTAACACTTATCTCATCGTACATCACATCTTTCGGTCAAAATCGGACATGGTGAGTCTAGGTCATGTTTGTATTGCATGTAGATGGAAATTGGTATGTGTTAATAACATACCTAGATATTTTGGTCTCGCTGCAAAGAAACACAAGATATTAAGTCGAATAAGAAGACATTAAAAATAGAGTACTTGTTGTAGCATTTCAGTTAATACCAATCATTTTTCCACCAATCTGTTTCTTGCGGAATGTAATGACCAAAAAATGTTGACTAGTAGTTAACACTTCCAAAAACAAAATCAGAAGAAGTATTTTAATATAAAAAAATTCTTTAACTGCAGATACGGAGATTTATATGAAAAAATTGGTCATTCTGGAGATTCTATCTTTAAAATGAATTTGATTACAATCATGAAGTAATGATTAGGTCAAGAAAATATTAAAATATTCAGTGAACTTTGTTCAATGTAAAGAAACACAACATTCGAGGGAGAAAAAAATATTTCTTTGTTATAGACTCCTATAATCAAAATTGCACAAAAAATAGAATAAAAAAAAATCCTTTAAAATTTTTCAGTCAAAATCTTGTTGAATAAGCACCTGTTTACTTTTAACTTAAATATGTAACAAGATATATATTAATGCTGTATGACACAATCAAACCCACCGTGTTGAACCTAACAAAGAAGTGGGAGAGAGGATTGAAATAATGTTTGTTTTAGAAATAGTTTCATAAAAGTGCCTCAAAATGTATAATATTTAGTTAGTTAAGTCAATCAAATGTAATGTGTATTATGACACAGTTTAAAAAGCAGCTTGTTTATTAATGGCAACTTTCGTAAAACTGCAGTGCATTTTAAGATCTATATTTTCATTAGTCTAAACGGTTGGTACATGGATGTTATTTTTGCAGCAGCAGCAGCTCTTTTTTAACCTGGCAGTTTCAGAGTGTCAAGTGTGATAATACACAATTCTTCTCAAAAGAAGATGTATAAATCAAATTGTTAAATGTCAAATCAATCCAGGAATTCCTTATGAAAATATAAGGATATGAAAATATAAGATCTTTTAATAAAAGATCATAATTGCTCATGTACTGTAAAATAATAATAATAATAATAATAATAATAATAATAATAAATAAATGAATGAATGAACATCCCAGTTAACAAGTATTTCAAAGAAAATTTTTGTGGGAAAGTATTTTATATTTATGAAATTACACCAAACATTTATTTATTGTTATTTATCAAAAGATTCTTTATTAAGATTTTCAAGGTGTCAATGTTTCACTATGTAGGGCAGTTTTTTCTTTGAACATCCGACATAGCTGTTACTAATGATTAAATTATGAATAATTTCAATTTTCTACAAAACTGACAGAAATTATTTTCAAATGAACTTACATTACTTATAGATCCAACTATGTCTTTTTTTTTAAATCTGTAAATATGTATGTGTATGCAATAAACAAAATTATTTAAGCAAAAAACAAATAGTTTAAACCAAATAAACATTTTTTTTGCCAGCCCTGCTTATCAGTGGATTGTTCAATGCTTTAAAAACATACATCGTTTATTGTAGAGTATTTTGTTGTCAGCTAACTTTATAATAAACGGAGCGGCGTACCGCAACCCAAATATATGTTGTGTTTCTTTTGAGTCTATTTAGAGACTAAGTCACCAGAAGAACAATTTGATCTCTAAGCGTAAGTATTAGTATGTAAACCTTTAAATTTGTTTATGTTATGTCTGACACAAAGTTTTAGTACAGTGGATGCTAGTTATAAGAATTGCTGTTAATAGAATTAATTGATCTGTTGTTTTATAAATTAAAGTGATGGTTCAGTGAACTTCCGTTATCTCAAATCTTAGAAAAAATTAAACACAGAATTATTCATTACTTAATATAATTATCAAAATTTTGTTTTCACCATCAGAAATTAATGTCTAGTTACAACATACTGTGTTTTTAAAAACAGAGTTCTGAAATTTTGAGAAAATACCTTTCAAAATTTTAAATTTACATACTTGAAAATAATAGCTTTGGAAAATAATTAAAAACACAGATATACGATGTCAATTTTCTAATATTGAAAATCAAATTTTGATTAATTATACAATAAGTAATCCTTGTTTAAATTTCCCCTGAGATTATCATTGGATTTTATGATCTGTGAAAGAAAAATTAGTTTTGAAAAAGCGCATTAAATGACTGGGAAATACACAATAGAACATCTTTTACTACATCTTAGAATAACTTGTTAATGAACATGATGCAATTAAACAATACATTTTGTATTATCCTTTCCAAAGATTTAATGTCTACTGTTTTAAATGATGCTGATTTAACAATTTTCAAATCATTACACAAATAGAAAGGAAACCCATGAACTTCTTAAGATATATCTCCAATACTGTGGTGAACTTATGTAATTGCTTCATCTGATCATGAGAGCTTTATTAAAATTAATGTCCCTCTACAGATTAAAAAAAAAATGTATACATTTTAAAATATTCATTATTTATGGTTCAAGGGCATTTTTTTCTTTTGCAAAAGGCAGTTTCATTCTAATTAAAAAAGTTCTTAATTGTAACTGTTCAAATTGAGCGTGATGTTTAAAGATGAAGCAATACATATATCATTGTAACTATGTTGTTGCATTACTCATTAAAACATATTTTATAATTATTAATATACAAATGCTTTACTTCTTTCTTTTTTTTTTTTTTTAGAGAAAATACTTAAAAGGTATAAAATGTAGGTGTAAATTATTTACATTTTAAAAAGGAAGATGGTTTTAAATTAAATTTTTAAATTAAATACACATTTATAAATCAAAAAGGAACATGGTTTTAAATGAAATTAAATACATATTTATAAATCATTATCTGTAGAACAAATTAGGAGAAATTTAATTTTATCCTTGTCAAGTATTGTCCACTAATACATATTTAAAAAAAAATAATAAAAATTTTGACGGTTCCACAAACAGAGTAACTGTTTCATAAGTAAAAATAAATAAGTAATCTCAAGAAGGCATCACATTTTTATCTGTTTATATTTAAAAAAATGGACGCCAAAGCGCGATAATCTGCCAAATGCTTCTACCCCTCTGATGCGCGTTAAAATCGCGGGAAAAGTAGTCACGTATTGTCACGTGATTTGGTCTAGCTTTGGCCGCGCTAGTTTCTATGGGGAGAATCAATGTTAAATTTTTACCATTGGTACAGTGCCTAGAAGTATATACTGTGTTTATCGCCAATAGAACGGTAATGAAAAAAATGTGAAAAAATGATCCCTGAAAGGAGGAAAACCAGCTTCTCCGCGAGAGGGCGTCGAGTTCCCACCGTCGTTGATTTACGTTTCAAATCGCATTTAAAGAGCTTGTTAATGGAGATATAATTAATGCTACATTTTGAAACAAATTATACAAGTGTACAGGGACGTAGCTTTAGGGGGGGGGGAGTCTCCCCCCCCCCCCCCCCAATATGTTCAAATAGTAGGGCGCCCGTAAAAAAGGGTTTATCAATAGTAAAAAGTAACTATAAAATAATTTTATTTTAAATGTAAAATTACAAAGCGAGTTACTTTTTACACACAAAACTTGTATAAGCTATTCAGTTTTAGACCTGTTACTTCCACTACACCCCCCCCCCCCCCATCGCGAAGAAAATTTATAAATCCGGAATGAAAAAAATTGAAAGCAGGAATTGTAATCAATTGCAGGATAGAAGTACAATTATTTCCTTATTATCTCGGTAGTTGTTGGTCACTCTTGGCCGTAGAAAGAAAGTGGAAAGAAGTACCTGGACGGATTAGAAAAGTTCGCATATATGCTCAATAGTAGGGCGCCATGAAGCCCAGTGGCATAGTGGCCAGAGCATTTATCAGCCGCGCTGCAGGTCGAGAGTTCGACTCCCGACTGGACAAGCTTCACTCAGCATTTCATTCCTTTGGGATCAATGAAATGAGTACCAAGCTTGCTTGGGAATTAAACACCGAGGGTCCCGCGTTTGACTGATCACCTGACCGGGCCGTATGCTGCATGGCACCTCGGAGCCCAGGGTCAAGAAAACAGGGATGGGCAGTGTCGGCCCAGATCCTTCATGGATTGTATAGCCACAGAGATTAGTTTAGTAGGGTGTCACAAAAGGTTTAAGGACGCCGTCAGGCACCCACAAAGAAGTGATTTAAATTACTACATCTATTTCCCAAAAAACCTATTTATATATATGCGGAAGAAAAAATTCCGGAAACAGGAATTTCAATCTACTGCTGGACAGTAAATATAATTTGATCCTTAGAAATACAGTTATTTCCTTCTCGTTTAGATTGGTCACCTTTAGCAGTAGAAAGAAAGTGTAGAAACAACTGAAAGTGATAGTCGGGGATGAGAACAGTTTTCCAATATATTCAAGTAGTAGGGCGCCATAGAAGGTTTAAGGGTGCCGTCAGGCACCCACAAAAAAGGGATTTAAATTACTACATCTATTTCCTAACAAAAACAATTTATATATATGCGGAAGAAAAAATTCCGGAAACAGGAATTGTAATCAACTGCTGGACAGTAAATGTAATTTGATCCTTAGAAATACAATTATTTCCTTCTCGTCTAGATTGGTCACCTTTAGCAGTAGAAAGAAAGTGTGAAAACAACTGAAAGTGACAGTAGGGATGAGAACAGTTTTCAAATATATTCAAGTAGTAGGGCTACATAGAAGGTTTAAGGGCGCAGCCAGGCACCCTCAAAAGAAAGGGTTTAAATTACTACCTCTATTCCCCAACAAAAACTATTTATACATCCAGAAGAGAAAATTCTGAAAACAGTAATTTTAATGAATTGTGAGACAGTAAGTGTAATTCGATTCTTCTTATCTGAGTAACTGTTTGTCACCGTTGATAGTAGAAAGAAAGTGAAAAGACATGGAAGTGACTGGAGGGGATTAGAACGGTTCACAAATATGGTCAAGTAGAAGGGCGCCACACACGGTTTAATGACGCCGTCAGGCACCCATAAAGAAATGATTTATATAGTAGTTACAAATATTTGTACAAGCACTTTAAATGATAAATTATAAAGTAAGTTACTTTTAACATACAATATTTGTATAGGAAATTTAATTTTAAAATTGTTATTACCTCTATTCCCTAACAAAAGCAATTTATATATGCTGAAAACATAATTCTGAAAACTGGAATTGTAGTCGATTGCGAGAGAGTAAGTGTAATTCGATCTTTAGCAGTTCATTTTATCCTTATCTCAGTAGTTGTTGGTCATTCTTGTAGTAGAAAGAAAGTGGAAAAAGTTGAAATAACTAAAGGGGGGGGGGGTTAGAACAGCTCAGAGAGGGTGGAGGTTGTCTAGAAGATTCCACGGGCCGAAATTTCTAAGGCCGGACACGCCCCAATACAAATAAAGCTATCTTGGTTTGTTTTAAACACTAAAAGCCTAAACCTGGAGCCTTTAAAAATTCAAAAACCCAGAACGGCTCAATTTTTACAAAAAAATCCGATTTTTCTTAACATATAATTAAGAATTTCTTTTAAAGAATGCTGCATTGCATGCATATTTATGCGAGATTTTTATAGTAAGATAAGGTGGAGCAAGAGTGCGCGATGTACAAAAGTTTGCAGAGCGATTATCAAATCCCAAAACAGAGTTTTGCATTTACCTACAGTAATGAATGTCATTACATCATTTACAACTGTAGCTAAATGCAAAACTCTGTTTTGGGATTAGATAATTACTCTGCGTACTTTCGTAAACCGCACACTCTTGCAACACCTTACCCTATATTTCAGACTATAAGTGCGCAATCCATAGAATACAGAATAGCAACATTAAGGAACACTTAAACTCTTAGACTTTTACATTCAAATAAAGACTCATTAAAAAAAAAAAAAAAAAAAAAAAAAAAAAAATAGTTTAAAATAAATGTAACAAATGGTTTTAAAAAAATTCATTTTGAAGCTGTATTGTAAAAAAATACATTTTTGAAAATATTTCTTCGTAATTCATTAAAGTATATTTCCAAAGATTCTATTATCACTATTCTTTTTACAAAATAAAATAAAATAAAATATAATAATAATAATAATAATAATAATAATAATAATAAAATGTCCTGCCCGACACGTCCTACTAACAATTAAGTCAAAGTCCAGCCCGGAACAAATATGTGGAAAAAATGTACGCCTGAAAATGGCCCGAGTCGACAGGAAAAAATAGGCCCGGGCTAAGACACAATGTAACTGCCCAATGCCAATTTCTACGTCGGGCATGTTAAATTTCTGTATTGTGCTGTGAAACTAGCTCGGTTCGGGCAACACATTTACAACCTATTTTTGGTCCAACCAAGTCCATTGAAAATTGTTCATATTTCGTCGTCTTGGTCCGATCCCTTTAAATTTGGTATAAAATGAACATGCCTTACGCAAGTCACCTCGCCAATCTAAGCTCTGGGGAGTCCTTGTGTGCATCGCGTCAAGCAGGACTGTCGTAAGCCAGTGATGCCGCCATGACACATTCTACTGGCCAAAGAAGAGCACCGCCGAACGCACGTCACTTTCCCTGCTGCTCAAACACCATTGGACGACATGGTCGCAACGCCAGTAAAACCAAAGTACTCGAGGATTAAGCGACGTAGTTCGGGGATCACACCTCCGAGAGCTTTGAGTGTACCAGACACTTATAGGAGTGCCGCGCCCTCGGTCATAATCCCCAGGTTTCCAAGATATGCTATTGCTTTACGAAAAGCGTGAAAATCTACTGAGATAGGCACAGGGCCATTTCTTCAAAACTTGGTACATCGAGGTCCTCTTAATTTTTTTTTTATCTGCCTGGCCCATTTGAAAGTTTGACTTTATTTCATCCTGTTCCGGACTCCGGCTGTGCAGATGCAGACCTTTAAGGTTGTCATATAGCAATTCCGCTGAAAGAATCCTCTTAATAAAAAATTCCTCCATCTAAAGTTTGAATTCTTTGAATTCCCCTCTTGTGCAAAATGTGACAACAGTGCATTCCGGTCATTTGGAGGATTGGAGACTTGTGTTTCTTGAAGTGAATGTATATATTTATTTTAAATTGTTGATGATTGAGAAGAATGTAAGAGCATTTACAGTTGTTTACTTTAATTAAAGCTCAAATTTCTTCCAAAATATTAATTTTGACACATTCGTAAAATCACCATCTGCTGTTCGCAATATGAAATTTCGCGTATTTTTAACCAGTTCTCTAAGAATCAATCAGCACTGGAATTTTTCTGTAAAAATCAAAACTGATATTTTAAACAGGCTGTCGAGACGTGATAGTGAGAGAAGTGATCACCAGGTAACAATCAAGCTACAATTCAGTGCGTGTTTCACATATTTAAAAAGAAAAGAAAAAGCTTTCTCGGTTCGTCGGTTCGTTTGTATTTGAATATGAAAATCTGAATGTTTGATGCATGTAGACATGAAATCAATATTCTAACTGTGTTGCATCAAACATTTTTGCATTTTCGAGAGGGGGAAAAAATCTAAAAAATTCTTTTTTAGAACAAAACTCATTTAACACTTTTTAACTTTGCTCAAAAGTTTTTGTATTTGCTGCATAAATGTATTCAAATGGATTAATGAGTGCCAAATGTGGCGGGCGGTAAACTTTCCAAAATTTACGGTATATCGTAGCAACTATACCCTTATAATAGATTATTTACAATACTGCTTTGAGTTAATGGGGAATGTCTAAATATACTACCATAGTTAGATGTGCCAACCCCAAAACTTTCTTCTATCTCATACAGCTTAAATTTCAAAAAGTACACTGTAAAAAAAAATCTGTAAAGTTACTAAAATTTTTCTAGGAAACTAGGATTCCAGGAACTTTTTATGTAACGGCAACAGCAAAAATTTCTGTAACAGCATCTGTTACAGGAATTTTTCTTGTTGCCGTTACATAAAATGTTCCTGGAATCCCAGTTTCCTAGAAAAATTTTAGTAACTTTACAAATTTTTTTTTACAGTGTAGCTAAATATGTTGAAACTTCAATATTGTTAGTTCAATCCTATACCAACTTTGATTTTCATCTTAAATTTGTACCTCATTCAATTAATCGGAATCAAAACGAGTTAATCTCGAACATAATATTTATTAAATTCAATAGTTTTGCGTTATTCTTTTTTACATCAATGATTTGCGAATTGCCGGCTTAGCAGGACGCGAATTCCCGTCGCTACACGAGCCGCCGATGGGCAATAGAACAACAAAAAATCAAAAAATTAAACAACAATCGCTATCACAGAACCTCTTTTCGGCGGCATATTTTTAAATTCAGGGAGGACCTGTTTGCTATAGCCAAAAACATGCACAAAACATTTGGTTCAGTTTTATGCATAACTTCATTCACTTTTCGATGGTAAAAAAATGGAAAAGGCACAGGCATCGCTATTACAGCGCCCCTTCCCGGCAGAATATTTCCATATTGAAGGATGACCATCTGGCCATAGCCAAAAACATAAACAAAAAATTTGGTTCAATTCTATAGATAAATTTAAACAGTTTTCGATGGTGCAATAAGGAAAAAGGACAAAAATCGCTATTGCAGTGTCCCATACAAGCAGATTATTTTCAAATTCAGGGAGGACCTGCTTGCCATAGCCAATACATTACACAATAAATTAAGTTCAATTCTATGCATAACTTCGTACACTTTTCGATGATACAATGGCGACACACGGACAGACAGGCATTTTGTATAGACATGTTTTTTGGTATCTCTGACCCCTAAAACGTGTAAACCAGACGTAAAAAATATTTAGATTACAATACTTTCTTCTATTGAAGATAGAAAAAGGTAAAAATTGCCTGTGAACCTAGTTTCTGAGCTCTTTTCTTCCGGATTTTTGAATTTTTAACTAATAATACAGATACAAAATGTAATCAATTATGAACAATCTTGCCGCTTGGAGTCTTTACATCCCCACACAATATAATATATCTACATTAGGTAGATATATATTGTGATACACTGATATATCTACATATATCAATCAACAGTGCAAAATGTGTTTTGAAACGGTGAAAATATTAATGAAGATAATTGTTGTGTAAAGCATCACAGAAGATGAATTATACATAAAAGACATGATGATAGCACGGATTAGGGCTACTATATTGTGAATTGTAGGAACCTTAGCACGGATAGAGACGACGTTGACGGGGAAGGGGGGGGGGGGGGGGGGGCGAAAAATGAAATTATAAAAGGGCGCCAAAATCAGGTCCTCCCCCCCCCCAATAAAATTTTCAAGCTACGCCCCTGCAAGTGTATCTATTTTTTTTTTTTTTTTTTTTTTTTTTTTTTTTTTTTTTTTTTACTTTTTGAAATAAAGGCATATACGTTTGTTTAATAATAAATCATTATTGATATGTACCAAAAGAAAAAAAACGCTGATCGAATATACTTTATTCCTGGATGCATTAGTGGATATTTATGCAACAAAACTAAAATGATTCTATATTTAATTGAAGAATAAATATTTAAAATGAGCATTTATCTAGGTATATACCCTTAAATATAAATACCCATGTATGTTGCACCAATGATTACATCCAAATATGAATGTATATTAACTTTAGAAAGACCACTAGTTAGGATGAATTAAACTTTTTATAACAAAATTATGTCTTTAATCAGCAGTACTTTAAGATACATAAATAAAGTAATAATTATTTTCCCTTATTTTATCTAACTTTAACAAAAAAATTGAATATTTTAAAGAAAATGCATCCTACTAGATTTGAAAAAATCAATAATTTCTCATTTGATTTTTTGCTAATAAATTTTAAATTATTTTATCAAAAGCTAAAGCTCTGAAATGTCAGAAAAATTTAAAAACTCAATTTACTCTTAAATTATTAACTGGCTGTAAAGAAGTAATAATTAATTTTGATTAAAAAGTTGTCAAAATGGAGGAGGGAAATATTTTAGCTGCACAGAAAAAAAAAAAAAAAGAGAGGGGGGGGGGGAAGAAACCTATGTTTTTACGGCAATCCATCAGAGTATGATATATATTCTATATATTGTTTTAGAAATAACGAAATATATTACTAAGAGAAACACCTTGTTCTATTACTAAATTAACTTTAGAAAGACCTCTACTTAGGATGAATGAAACAACAAAATTATGCCTTTAGTCAGCAGTACTTTAAGATATATAAATAAAGTTAATAATTGTTTATTCTGATTTTATCTAATTTTAACTTAAAAAAAAAGAAAAAAAAAAAGAAAAAAAAGAAAAAAAAGAATATTTTTGAGGAAATGCATCCAACTTTCAAGAAATTTTTATTTTCTAGTTTTCAAAATATCAATAATTTCTCATTTGTTTTTTTGCCAATATACATTAAATTATTTTACCAGGAACTAAAGCTCTGAAACATCAGATTTTTTTAAAAACTCAATTTACTCTTAGTTTATTAACTAGCCGTAAAGAAGTAATAATGAATATTGATTAAAAAATTGTCAAAATGGGAGTAAATATTTTAGCTGTACAAAGAATTTTTTTTTTTACATTTATCATAGTACGGTGTACATTCAATATATTGTTTTTAAAATAAAAAAAATGTTTCACTGCAAAGAGTACTACAAAGAAAAACTTTGTTGTATTATTAAATTAATTTTAGAAAGACGTTTACTTAGAATGAATGGAATTTAATAAAGAAAATAATGCTTTTAATCAGGCGTAATTCAACTCATATATAAATAAAATTAGTAATTATTTATTCTGATTTTATCTAATTTTAACTAAAAACAAAGAACATTTTAAAGGAAATGCATCCTACTTTCAGGAAAGTATACACATATATATATTCTTGATTTCAAAAATCATTAATTTCTGATTTGATTGTTTGCTTACCTCAAATTATTTTATCAAAAAATAAAGCTCTGAAATATCAGAAGTTTTTAAAAACTCAGCTTAGCTTATTAATTGGCTGTAAAGATGCAATTATGAATATTGATTTAAAAGTTGTCAAAATTTGGGGGGGGGGGGGTGTATTTTAGATACACACACAAAAAAAATTACAACTATGTTTTTACAACAATTTATCATAGTATAATGTATATTCAATATTGTTTTAGATATAACGAAATATTGTACAAAGAAAAACCTTATTCTATTATTAAAGTAACTTTAGACGGACCTCTACTTGAATGAACGAAATTATGCATTTAGTCAGAAGTACTTTAAAATATATAAATAAAGTTACGAATTATTTATTTTTATTTTATCTAATTTTACCTAAAAATAGAAAATTAATTAAATAAAATAGTTTGTATATGTTTAATTTCATTGCAAACTAGTCATGAAATCATTTAAATTCCTCTTCAACTGCATTTCATTATTAGAAAAAAAAAATTTCTTGTGTATTTTTAATCTAGAGCATTTTAAAGTATTGATTTAACAAAAAACTTCTTGTGTATATTTAATCTAGAGCATTTTAAAGTACTGATTTATTACAGAAAAAAATGGATTTAACAGGATGTGCATGGGAAAATGACAGATACTATAGCGGCGGTGGGAGCGCTAGCGCCATCTATCGGCGTCCTCTGTTTTTGACGTATGATTTTGATGCTGATAATAACACTATTCACTTCTAGGCACTATACCATCGGCTTCTACGGAACTGCGCGCTCTTTAGGTAATCTTTTACTCTATGATCTTTCGCCCCTTTATGCGGCTTCTACCGCTTAGCTGTTTGCACTGTTTCACAGAGGGTCGGGGATTTACATTGCGTCTATGAAAGTTTCCCTTCTTTTCCTTACAGCGCCTAGAAGATACAGTGTGGAAAACAGCTATTCCTATAATGCTTTAAAAAGTGCTAAAAGCTTGTATCCCATAAATCTCCAACAATGCTCAGCGGCAATATGCTGATACGAGCGCCATCTCGTAACTCTTTTCAATATAAACACTGTGTTTTCAAAAATTATAGAATGTTAGATATCGGAAACTATAAATATACTTATACTTAATATAATAATACTTTTGTCTTTTATAAGTTAATTTAGTTAAGGAATGACGTGAAATAGGTTAAAGAGTCTCTTTTAGAATGACTATCGTTTTTAAATAACTACGATGGCGCTACGATCGACATATTGTTATTATACATCGTTGAACATTTATGGGATTCAGTTTTTTAGCACTATTTTGTAGCCGTTTTCCACACTGTATCTTCTAGGCGCTGTACTTTTCCTCTACGTTTTTTGGTTGCGTCGCTTGTACTATTCCATTTCTTTGCCAACTACAAACAAATGGAATAGTACAAGAAACGCAACTTCGAAAAGTCGTAACAGTGCCATCAGGAGGCTGCCTTGTAAGTTCGCGGCGCTTTCAATATAGGAGGAAAACAAACATTACAGGATGAAGCATGAAGCGGCGCCGAGAGGAGCGCGCCCCAAGAACGAGTCAGGCCCGTAGCTAGACGATGCTTCCAGGTCGGGCAAATGTTTTTCCAAGAGGGGCAAAATTACTTCATTTTTTTAGACTTTTACGATCATTTAAAAATATATATTACGTATTCATATTCAGTATAAGTTTATAGCTCTTCCCAAAGTAGTTGAAAAGTGACATTCTTTCATCTTGCTGTCAATCCATAAATTAAATTTTGTAAATATGGTTAAGATAATATGGATTTCCACGAAAATGTTGGATGTTGTTGAGGTTGCAACAACAGCGTCATCAGCCAGTTGTCTGTGGACACACCCCTCCCCCACCGTTGTCCGTAGAAAAATCTGGATACTTGAATTTTTATACTTTATTAATAATAAACTGATAATACAATATACCAAGAAATTCATTTACAGTAAAAACTGTAAAAATGGATTCGCAAAGGATAGAAAAAATATTCCGTCTTATGAGGTATAACTGCTGTGTTGAACTTAGGCACTTTTCTCCGGGAGAAATTACTGATGTTCCCGGAGTGGTAGATAGAATGGAGCTTTTAGGGTGGGAATTGCACTTTTACAACTTTAATAAACACAAAATTAGAAAGCTTCCGGGACTGACATTTCGATGCTCAGGGGAGAACCCTCCTCCCGGGTACCTGAATTGCTTGCTTATTGTATGGTATTCCTTTCAACGGGACCACAAGATGCTCTCATGTAAGACAGCATTTTGTTATAGACAGGTTCTATTTACACAGGTTTTATAGTATTTATGGAATTTTATATGATTTAAAATTTAATATAAAGAACACCTTGATAATTACGTTGATAGATTCGTCACTTATTTAAAAAGCAGGTAACCCTCTCGCAACTAAATATTAAAATATATTTTCACGGATTTTTTACACATGCTTTAAAACCATAATATGCGTTTATAACTGATAACATTTTCAAACAGTTTGGACAATAGAAAAAAAAATCTACAAAAGTTATAGATAATATTAAGAAGATTTATATAATAAATTTACACCGTGTGGTGATTGTTTCATTAAATGAACCATACACTGGGTTTTAAATTCTGACGTTCTATACATTGATGCACGCGCACGTTTAATAATACAACCCTATAGACAGGCACCTTTAAGGGTTCTCAAAAATGTTCATCACCCCAATGATACTTTTTTTGTTGCCTTAGTGGTAGATTAGCGGAGATGTGAATTTTTTTCTTCTACAACACCCCCCTTTTTATTTTATTATTTTTTGTCTATTATTATTGTGTGTGTGTAAGAGTTGGTCCTATCATACACTTGTCAATACAAAATTGTAGATAATATTAAGAAGATTTATAATAAATTAAAGCGGATTTGATACCTTGTGAATTGACGAAATTATGAATTTTTTTCTTCTTCACTCCCCTCCCTCTCCTTTTTTTTTTTTTTTTTTTTGTGCTGTAAGAGTCTTATCCAAAAAGTTGTCAATATAAAAGTTGTAGACAATATTAAGAAGATTTATAATAAATTTAAGTGGATTTCGTATCTTGTGAATTGACGAAGTTAGGATTTTTTTCTTCTTAAAACCCTGTTTTTTTTCGCTTCTTGAGGCCATTTTTAATGATATCAAAAATCTGCCATACATAAATTTTTGGCCCTTTTCCTAGAAGTAATAATAAGTTTAAACGGATTCGATATGTATCCTAATTAAGAAATCATGTTTTTTTTTCTGTTTTCACAAAAATCCTTTCCATTTTCTGCCCCTTGATATTACGTATCAGTTTAGAAGAGATTTGTGCAGAATTATGGAAGTTATCGTGTCTATAAAAAAGTGATATATATATATATATATATATATATATAACCATTAATTAAACATAACCTACCACCATCAAATATTATGAATTAAAGCTGTAAGTATAAAAAAAAAAAAATAAAAAAAAAATTAATTTATTATAACAATTATTATGGAAGAAAAAGAAAAAAGTGGACACCGACAAAAAATGGAAAAGCTTATATATTGAATTACGTTGTCAATGGCACAGAATTCAATGATATAAGCAAAATGGTGTTTTCTGTGAGAAAAATAAGCTAAAGCTAAAAATTATTTTCCCCTGTGCCCAGACAACCATTAAAATCAAGTGAATTGATTAAAAATGAAAACAGAATAGAAACAAATAATATGAAATGGAAGAATCAATAAAACCTATTTAAATATTTATAGGATATAAAATATAAATAATAAACACCATACCGATTAATATTTCAGTATTTTACAAATATCCACGCGCACATAGCTACCAGAATATCATAAAGATTAAGGTGAATAAAACAGTTAAGAAATCACAGTAATTGAAACCAAAGGATGCAGTTAATACATTTTGAAATAAATTTTGAAATACCTTGTTAAATACATTTAATATAATATAAAATAAACAGATAGTAATTACATTATTTAAAATGCACTATTAAATTAATTAATAACTGTTTAACAATATCGTCAAAACTTAGCTAAAAATACCCCCTGGTGTAGTAAATTATAACTGAAATGGAGCTAGAAAAATTAAAATTTAGAGCTATCTATCTATCTATCTATCTATCTATCTAGTATCTACCTACATATATATATATATATATATATATATATATATATATAGATAGATAGATAGATAGATAGATAGATAGATAGATAGATAAACTTTTCAACACTGTGGTGGTTTTGGGTTCCTAGGGGTCATGATCGGTATAGATCTGCAAAAAGTTTTCAGAAATTCCGACATAGGGGAGAATGTAATAGGTAGTGTTTCTTACGAAATCTACCTAAAATAGGGGTGCACAACTTTTTTTAGAGAAGGAACAAAAATGTCTGAGTTGTCGAGGGCCACATAAGTAACACAGAGAGAATTTTATTTTAATGAGGTGGGAGGGAATCTGTGGCTTATCAGATAAAAATGAAGATTTCAAAAGGAGGAGGAGTTTTAACGCTCTAGGTTCCCCCATTTAGTCAACATGCCCAATGCAGTTGGCAATTTTTCCGCGACCGATCAATGAAATTCGCGATTCTTTCACACCTGATTACCAAAATTCTGAGTTTGTCACCCCCCCCCCCCCAATTAACGAAATTCGATATTCTTAACTGAATCTGATGAAATATAGAATTTCTTGCGCGGTAAATTGTCGAAATTCGCGATTCTTAACTGTCTGACGAAATTTGCAATACAATAGAACCTCGATTATCCGAAGTAATTGGGATAGACCATCTTTCGAAAAATCGAAATTTTCGGATAATCGAGAATGCTTCTATTTTAAGATTAAGGGGAAATATATGCAATATTTCTTATTAAGGTTACAAGTGCTTAATAAAAATAAAGCAATAGCAAAATAGAAACAAGAATAAATTACCTGAATTTTAATTTTGAAATTAAGTACCTCTTACATATATCACAAGGGTTTGAAACAATGTTCTGTTTGTCACAGTTTCGATTGCCTTTACTTTGAAACTATCACGGAGATTTATAATATTATTAGTTCACCAGTATCACAGCCTTTCTGTTGCTCCAGCCATGCCAAACCTTTTGCAAAGCATTCAAAAGCTTCAGAATTGCTACTTTTTTCGTTTTATTCGTTCCACTCCGCAGCTTACGGGAGCTCAAGTTAAATTCAAAGGAACTCTAACAAAGGGGATCGAAAATATTTACATGTACTCGTAGTTCGGGAAGGACCACTTGCACACAAGGAATATGATAGTTAAAAAGAAAAATAAATAAAAGCTTTCAAAATGGACTTGCACACAAAGAATGTGATAGTAGAAAAAAAAGCTTTAAAAATGGATTTTGGTTAACCGAAAGATTCGGTTAAAAGAGTTTCGGATAAAAGAGGTTCAACTGTATTTTTAAACGGCAAATTGGTGAAATTTGCAATTTTTTCCCGCGGCAAATTGACAAAATTTGCGATTTTTTTCTCGTAGTTTAAACTGACGAAACTCCTGATTTTTCCGCAGCCGATGAACGAAATTTGCAATTTTTCTGAGCCTCATCGGCAAAATTCATGATTTTTCCGTGCACGATCAACAAAATTCGCGATTTTCCGCTCCCGATCGACAAAATTCGCGATTTTTCCGTTCCCGATCGACGAGACTCGCGACTTTTCAAGTCCCGATCGGCAAGACTCGCGATTTTTCCGTTCCCAATCGGCAAAAATCGCGATTTACCGGTCTCGATTAAGGAAACTCGCAATTTTTTCGTGCCCGATCAACGAAACTCGATTTTTCCATGCTTGATCCACGAAATACAACTTTTTTTCATGCTCGATTGGCGAAATTAGAGTTATTTTTCGTTTAGCGACTGATGGAATATGCAACTTGGGAATTTTTTATGCTGATATTTATGGTATCGGCCGGCCGCTTAACGAAGTTCGCAATTTTTAATTGACTGACGAAATTTGCCCGCGACAAATTGATGAAATTCACGGGTTCATTCGGTAAAAATATTGCGGAGCCACCGATATGAGGTTCATTTTGATTTTTTTTTTTCAGTATAAATTAAAAAAAAAAATCTGATTAAAGATAAACTAATACAAATTTAAGGTCAATATTATCACATCACAGGCGACAACGGGCTGGTCAGCAAGTATCACACAAATAAAAACTATCATGATAATGTATGTCATTATAATTCCCTATTACGGTTTCCATTCGAACTCTCCATTCTCTAACACAAGCACGAAAACATTTTTATGCTTAAGTTCCATAAAGTTTCAATTATTTTTATTCTGACCCCACGATAGCAAATAGCGTTTTCTGTTTTCTATAAAGACAAAGTATATATTTCAGAAAAAAAAATGGACCATGGTGTTATAAACCAATTTTTGAGTCTAGGAAATGTCGTCTGAGACACTATAGCTTGAAGTTCAAGATTCCATGCATTTGTCAAAAAATGAAAAATGCTATTCTTTTCTAAACTACTTCAATAATCTTGCCTGCGAATGTCATGCCTTTACATTTAAAAATAAATCCGCAAACGCATTATAAAGTTTCGCAAAGTCGAGTGAACAAAAATATTTTTTACAAACAGCCGTACGTGATTATTGTTTGCAAACAGCAGCTATAAATTAGGGAAATACCAAAATAGAAATGAGTATTTCATAGCTTAAAAATATTAATGCTCGTTTAGTATTTCTTAATTTTTCAATTTATCTTACCGCTTAGCAATCTTTCATTTATTTCTCCTTTTTCACACAGAAACTATGTAATATTTGGATATTTATATCACATATATAGGAAGAAAGGAAGAAAACAACAAAAAAGTATAATAAATAAGGTGATATCTTTGTTAAAAGTAAAGGGTTGGGGGAAGCACCATAAAAGAAAACACTTTCCGCTTCGCAATTTTACATTTATTTCCCTTTTTCATACAGAAACTATGTAATATTTGGATATTTATATCGCATATATAGAAAGAAAGGAAGGAAACAACTAAAAAGTAGAATAAATAAGGTGATATCTTCGTTAAAAGTAAAGGGTTGGGGGAAGCACCATAAAAAAAAACAACTTTTGTACTCATAAAAATAATAATTCAATTCAGTAATATCTGCATTGCTAAATTACATTTAAATCATTTAATTAATATAAAAATATTATATTCAAATAGTTATATATGACATTTACAATGATTATAAAACTCTTTTACTCAGAAAAACCCTTCCTAGATATTGCAATTCTGTGTGATAATGATTTTACAAACTTTTATGAGTTGCAACAGTGTCAAGAAAGCTGTCTCAAAGAACATTTCTCACTTTTGTTGAAGAGCCCCTAAAAGCAATATAGTGAAGTTAACGATGACAAAACCACATGATTGTAACACATGATAGTTGCCTGTTTTGTGGAACTGAAAATCCAAGCATTTGGTTTCAACCTTACCTGATTTCAATAAATTTTACGTATGACAGTTGTACAAAGAAAACGATTTTCGCGGACATCCGAACCAGTTTGAGAAGAGGATAATCTCTAAACCCCATTATTCTTGCAGTTTGACTCTTTGGGGAGTCGGTAATGTAAATTTCTACAAAGAAACAAAACGAAAAATTTCCTACAGATCTTGGAATGAAAGGAAAAAAATGTCTTTGCAGGTGAATTTTTTGTTTAAATTGTAATGTTTGAATTGAAAAGTTTTAGAGATGTGTGTCTGTTAGGTTATGGTCTATTCTGAAAAAAAGTTTTTTTCTTTTTTTTTAAATGAGGCAAAAAAAAAATTTGGAAATTTAATGTGTCGATCAGGGATTAGGATGTCCAGTCAATTGTGCTAGGTCGGGCAAATATTTTTCCAGGTCGGGCATTGCCCGACCTCGCCCCCACCTGGCTACGGGCCTGGAACGAGTTGATATGCGCGCGCATTCTAGATGAAAATAACCGGAGAAGAACACGTTTTTCCACTACAGTTTCCTTCAACACAAGTTTCTTTGGCAGCCATCTTCCTTCGCTATACGCAGCACGTACGTGCTAGTAAAAGCGATTGATAATATTAAAGTATTTAACGATTTTCAACCTTCTTATTTAAAACATGGTAAGTGACAGATGCTTATGTATATGTTATTTATTTAAATGATCCCATAAGTTTCCATTTTAATTTAAAGAACTGTCGAAAAGAACATTATTGTACTATTGTGCGATAAAAAATGGGGAATATATCATACATTATTATTACATTTTTATATTAGTGTGCTTTTATATTATTATTATGTTGATAGTATTATTAAGTTTAATAATTACATTATCAGTAATCTGTATTTCCCAAAATTCAGTCTCAGAAAAGTGGACACTTCATAAATCCAAATCTTTATTTCCACTTTTTTAATAAATTCATTTAAAATTATTTCCCAGATTTCACTCACCGCTTTTCCTTTTCTCATCTTAGAGAGTGAGTAAATAAATGAATAATAATAATATGATTATTAAATAGTTAAATGTTGCAGTAAAGTATAAAAATGCAAATTAATAGAAAGGTGTTTTTACTAAATAGCTGTGAGAATATTATGTCATTTAGGAATTATGTACTGGAAAGTAAAATTGTAAAGCTTTTACATATATGCAAATACTTCATCAACAGTTAGAAAGGAGCTGAATAAAATGTATATGCACGAGAATATCCTTATTATTCTCGTTGAATGTTTTCTAGTAACACAATTAATAAGGTAATATTTTTGTAAGAAAGGTTAAAATTTTAAACTCTCTGTGTTAGGTGATTTTTTTTTTTTTGGGGGGGGGGGGGAGGGGAGGCGTATTTGGAATATTATTATTATTAATTCAGAAACATTTTAAATCATCGGGTTTTGAGTTATTAAATTTGTAGCATTAAGAAAGGAAATGTGGTGATTGAAATCTTGAAAATTATTTAAAATGAATTTAATAAGAAAGCGGAAGTCTAGGTTTTAAGAGTAGTGAAGGGTCCATTTTTGTGACATCAGATTTTGTGAAAGACAGATCGCTAATAATGTAACATATATAACAACGCAATAATAATATATTATTATTCCTCTTCTATTAAAATGTTCTTTTCAAAGTTTTTATTATTATCAAAATGGAAATCTATGTGAATATTTAAATGGAATATAAATACATAAAAATCTCTCTTACATCTTAAAATGAGAAGGCTGAAAATGATTAATTACAAAGAATCTATTGCTATCACAAATGAAGTTAAAAATAAATAAATAAATAAACGAAAAGATTTTATTTTATTCTATTTACAAAAGAATTAAAACAATGTCTCAAAAGAAAACATTTTTCATTCTTTTAAGAGATAATGCAAGATCAGCTATTTCATATATATATATACATACATTTTCCTTTAACAGAAACATACAAAACTAAGTGAAATTCATTAAAAAAAAGTCATAGATAATTAAAAAAAAAAAAAAAAACTATAAATAAAAGTTATTCTTGAATCTTTCTTTACATGTCTGAATAGAATAGCACCTGAAGACAAAAGCAGGAATTTCAAAGTATTAAAGGGTCGAAAAGCGCGGACCTTTTTTTTTCTTCTTCTGTTTTGAAGCAGAGCGAGCGCGCGCCTCGCCGCGCTTCATCCCTGTAAAGTTGGTTTTGCAGCGCTGGTAGAAGTGCCGTCATGACGTAGATCGCAGTTTACATTGGCCCTATGAGAGTTTTCTACCTTTATCTTTGCCAACTGCTTGCTAAAGCAGTAGATTCAAAATTCTCCATCTAATTTTAATCTCAAGGCTGGAATGAAGAGTGTATATTCTATTTGTATTTTTTTGTTATATAATAGTGGTGTGGATGTCTTTTTTGTAAAGCTTTTAAATAATATATTGTTACGGCCAAACACGATCCCTTATACGGCCGTAATAAACCGTCGGAACCCCCTTGTTTTCGGGGAATCATACTTTTGCTGTAGGGGAGAATTGTAGGGGCGCTTTTAACTAGTGTGTCTAATGGGAAATTTCCTTATCTTTCTTTACTCTTGTGTTTTTTTTAGGTATAACTTGAATGAAAGTGCGATTTTTGATTTATTTATTTACTAAAAAATGGTTCATTGCTGTGTTCCATATTATACTTTTGATTCGCTGAAAAAAATTCCACTAATATTCCACTAATATTCCACTCCCTTTGTGGGAATGTGACTTAAACGAGCATACAATAAATATATGCTCGTTAATATGTGCAAAATTTTTGCCCATTATTTAAAAAAAAATATGGCAAGGAACTTTACAAATGAGACCAGTTCATCTTCATATAAGAATTCTTTAGCAAGAAAATTTTTAAAGTTTACTTAATTTTAATTTTATAATATTTCAGGGTTCGTACGGGTACCGTTATTTTCAAGACTCAATATCAGAATTTTTTTTATAGAAAAATAAATCTAGTTTAAATGGACGGAATTTCGCCTTATTTCAGGAAAGATTTTCCAGAAGAAAATACTGGTAGCGAAGAATTTCTTAGTCGTGAAATTCAAGCACCCGTACGAACCCTGTTTTTATTGCATATTTTATTGTAAAAATTCTCAATGTTTGAAATATAACCAAGAAATTGAACGTGCATATATCTACAGATGCATATAAATATATGAGTATGGTAAATAGACTTACGAATTAATATTTCTAAATTCTGAAAAAAATATTCTGTAATTTCTAACTAGTGTTCTAAACCTTCTGCAAAAGCTATTCTGGGATGAATGGAGTACATAATATTGAAAAAACAACAGCAACAACAACAAAAAAAACGACTTATTGACTCTCTAAAATAATGAAACCTGTAAACATTATTTATTTATTTATTTATTTATTTATTTTGTTTCCTTGTATTTCATGATCACCAACCACAATTTACTGAAAATCGCTCGCAATGTACAGATATATATATTTTATAAATAATTAACCCCTTAATCCTCGCTCCCGTCATATTCACGGGCTATGTCTTTTTTTAGATTTATTCAGATTTGTTTGATTCCCACCAGTTTTATAGAATAGTGTGATTAGTTTTATTATGGTAGTATTTTTCCTGTCATTAAATAAGATGGATATTTCTTTTTAAAAAAATTGGTGCCAATAAGCAGTTTGAATTTTTAAACCGTAATTTAATGCGAACGTTAAGGGGTTAATAATCGTGTAAATATCCATGTTTTGAAAAGAAAAATCGATAGAATTTGGTTGCCGGATATTGGCGAAAAGTCTTGCTTATTTTGTTGATATTATGAAGCATGTAAATATATTTTTATTTTTATCGTATACTTTAATACCATGACTGTCCGAAGTTAAAATATTTAATTTTATATGTAAATGTGTTGATTTTCTATACCTATATGCTTGTAATTTCAGATTAACACATATAATGGCCAAATGCCACATTTTTTGAAAATTCAAAGAAAATAAGTTAAAACTGGTGTGAAAGAATAAGAACAAAAAACTTCTTAAAACACCATCAAAAATCATTAAATGCGCTAGGCCTTTCGAAAGATCTGAGTCTTTCTTCGTCAGGCGCAAAGAAGACGTCCTTCTACTATGGAAGCAGCAGGAAGAGTCTTTCTGCTGCTTTCATAGTAGAAGGACGTCTTCTTTGCGCCCCTGCTGCTTTCATAGTAGAAGGACGTCTTCTTTGCGCTTGACGAAGAAAGACTCAGATTTTTCGAAAGGCCTAGCGCATTTAATAATTTTTTATGGTGTTTTAAGAAGCTTTTTGTTCTTATTGAAAATTGTTTGCAATGTACAGTCGTGGGAAAAAAAAGTAAGCACCCCCTACTAACTCCTCAATAAATTATCGTAGAAGAAACTTACTGGTACCGAACGATTGGAAATAAAGTCTACTTTTAAGTGATGCATATAAAATTTGCTTATGGGGCCATCTACATATTAAAACGAACCATAACTTTGTTTTTTCAATAGCAATACACAATTCTGACAGCATAAATGAACTCTACACCCTTCAATTAGTCTAAAAACAAATTTTTATGCAATTCGTACCATAAGTTTCCGAGAAATTAATTATTTTAAAACGAACGTATTTTAAGGGCCGTATCCAAATTGAAGTTCGGTACTCGATTGTTAACCGAGAGTGCTCCCTTCTTGATCAAGGCACCTTAAGCAGTCAATAAAGCCTGTTAGATTACAGGATAGCATAAGCGATTTCAAAATATTTAGTCACTTCTATAATAGACGGCCCCTTAAACTATCAATTTGTCGTTTTTTAAGCATAATTTGAAAACTATTCGAAAGAAAAATGTGAAATTTTGGATTTCCATAAAGCAGGACTTAATATATCTGAATCCATCAAAAAAATTGTAGGTTGCAATTCATATTTTTTTATTATTAATTTCCTAATTCATATCAAAAAATTATAAAAATTGCAAATTCAACGTATTTATGTTTGGATATATTAGTATTATTGCTGCAAAAAAAATTAGAACATTAGGATCATAATTTCAGAAGTTATAAATAAAAATATGAAAATGTAATTTAACATTAGAAGCACTGAATTTTGAATGTTTATAATTCAAAAACTTATCATTCAAATGACTTTAATTTAGTTGTCTAGGCATATTTTGAACCAAAGATTTAAAATATCTCGTTGAAATTGAGTACTGCCATTGAAAAAAATGAAGTTTGAATTCGTTTTAATATGTAGATGGCCTCCTAATCAAATTTTATATACGTCACTTTAAAGTAGACTTTATTTCCAATCGTTCGATACCAGTAACTTTCGTCTATAATAATTTGTTGAGGAGTTAGTAGGGGGTGATTGCTTTTTTCTCCCACGACTGTACATATATCTATATTCTTTAAATAGTTAAGAATCGTGTAAGTTTCCAAGTTAAAAAAAAAAAAAAAAAAAAAAAAAAAAAAAAAAATCGATATGATTTCTTGCCAGATATTGACGAAAAGTTTTGCTTATCTTGTTTATATTATGAAACATGTAAATATATATTTATTTTTATCGTATACTTTGATACAATGACTTTCCAGAGTTAAAATATTTAATTTTATATTTAATTTTGTTATTTTTCTATATGCTTCTATTATTCTATTCTATATGCTTCTATTATTTCTATATGCTAAAACACTATTTACAGTAAGTATTCACGCCATCTGCCGGTGAGAGTAGAACATTAATGATTCCGAAACTAAGGGGAATTGCGAAGGCAGGCGGTCGAGTTTGGCGTGAGACTGTATATTCCTTAACCCCTTAACTCTCGCTGGGCTGTGTCTTTAATCAGGATTGTTTGATTCTCACCAGTTTTATAAGATAGTGTAATTGGCTTTGTTATGGTAGCATTTTATCTGTCATTAGATAATGTGAATATTTCTTTTTCAAAAAAGTGGTGACAATGATCAATTTGAATTTAAACCGTAATTTAATGCGACGGTTAAGGGGATAGTTTTCCTTTTCAAAAATGTTTCTTATTTTTAAAAATATGGTTCAAATGATGAACTCACTGTATTTCAATGTTCAAATAAAAGGACATTTAAAAAAAATTAATTGCATATTTAATTAAAATTTTTACAAAGTTAAAAAAAATGAAATTTTTAAAATCCTTACCACTTTTTTAAATATTGATATTTTTGCCCCTTTTTTCTTTAAGATTTTCAAATGTGTATTACACAACACTGCGGAGGAATTTTTAGATACCTCTAATATTACATTTAATGTAATTTTTTTATAGATATGATCATGGAGAAAAGCCATTTAAAGTTTTAATTTGTGTGGATAATTGCACTGGCTGTATTAATAAAGTTTAAAATACCTCGCGATGTTATTGCCGTATGGGTAAAAATGAGGAGTCAAAATTTCCACAATTATTCAGGTTTTCATTTAACCCTTCCCAATCCGTAGGCTCCGCTGCGGAGACATCCTAAGTCTTTGCAAAATTTGTTTTTGGTCCCAGTAATAAAGGAAAATAAAATTCACTTTATTTAATCAGAGCATTTTTGAAACTGTGTACTTGAAGGAAACTGCTTTTTAAAAAGTGGTGCCGATTGAATAAAATTCGTGCAAGAGACGCCGGAGCTTTAAGGGTTAATGATTAAAAATAAAAATCGTTTTTTTAATCAATTTTCAAGTAAACTGTCCTCTTAAATCACTATTATAACTCGTTAAAATCATCTACCATAGAATATCTTCTTGTTACTCCCATTTGTATTTTGATGCTGATTTACGTTTTTGACGTTTATATCAGTTGAACTTTTCACAACGTTAAAGCAGGCTTGATAATTCAAAAAATATATCACAGCTATTAAATATCTGAAATACATGCGTGTTTCAGAAATTATGGTGCAAAATTTTCCTATCATTGTTTAATGTACAACAGAAAACTTTAACATATGTCAGCAATAATTATCGGCACTAAGATTTTGCTCATGTCGCTACAAGTTCTTCCTAATTTGTGAGACGGCCAAAGAATCGAGATGTCGAAAGTTTTTTAGTAAACTCTGTCGACAAATTACAGTCTAATTTTCAGATTGAAACAGTAGCTTGAAAATTTACTCTCATTTTTATTTAAAGCTCTCACTAGAAAGGTTATAGCCGGATAAGCATTCGAAACATGCCTTTCAATGAAATTTCCTGATTTTTTTTCCATGATGTGGCTGTTTATCTGACAGTATGTTTCCATTATTATCACCTTATATTGATGTTTTATGAGATAAAAATGTTTTGCCTCTTTTTATAAAAATTGATTTTCTCAAAAACTACTGCACTGAATTTTATGCCATTAACTGAGGTTATATAGATACCAAAGCTTCATTATTGAGAATGTTTGTGTAATTTTCTGTTTATAAAAACTGTGTGAAATAGTGATGAAAATTTTTACAAAAATAAAAAAACATATCTTATGGTTAAAAGAAAATTACCATTTTCTTGTCAAAAATTCCTGTAAATTCCTTGTAAAATATGTTATACATAAATGCCGAAAGTGAGCATTGGGCATAACATATAAATATTTACTAAAATATGTGTAAAAACACATAAAATTCATTTAAAGGCATAGATTGGGGCGGAGCTACTCAAATTCGACATCCGAAATATGTTTGGAATAAACATTTACTGAATTGCTGTACTTTAAATTTAAATAAACACACAGACATCATTCTCAGTGCTGTCGATACTGCTTCGATATTAAAATTCTCGTTGGTGACGGGGACAACAATACAGAAGAGTAATTTTGGCATGGAAACAAACTGCATTCTTCGATGTCGAAATGTAATGACAGTGATCACGATAAATTTAAATGAAAATGATTTTTTCATCTATTTTAATGATAAGTAATTATAGTTAGTAGTTTGAACTTTTTGAAACTAGCAATTTGCTTTGATTATTACCATATTTAATGCTTATGTCAAAGTAACATTAATTTCCGCGCTCTGAAACTGATTTATTGTAGTGAGTACATTCGATTTGTTACGATGTCATCAAAGAACCATAATCCAAAATGCAATGGTTGCGGGAGTTTTATAAATAAAACTTGTGATTGCAAAAAAAAAAAAAAAATTGAAAACAGATGAAGAATCCGCATTGTTTTCAATGTCGACTGGCAAGACGTTATTAATTGGAAATAACATATGTGGAAAATGTAGAAAAACACAGTACTACAAAAGAAATGTATGGAACTAGGTAAGATTTCATTGCATATTTTAACTTCACCAAATGTTTCCTTCATTCTAATTTACTGTTTGCACCAGTTTATATTCTTCTTGTATTTTCAAAATCCCATAAGCGTAAAATACTTATCAATGGATGTTTTATGAAATTATTTTCGACAGATATGTTAACTCTTTCAGGGGCAAGTAATTGCGTTTGTATAAAGTCGGAATCACCGGAATATTCGAAAAAAAAAATTTCAAAATAAGGAAAAGCAAATTTTCAAAATTTTCCCGCCAAAGTTAGAAAGGTAAATTTTAATTAAAAGTTTCTGTTGCAAATCTTGATTAAAATTCCGCTCAAGGGGTTAATAAATTTTTGGAATAATAAATTAGTAACAATTTTTAAGAATTTAATTTATTTTTATTTTTCTAATTGCTTTTTAAAACTTTTATATACTTGCGTTTAATTTCTTCATTAATACACATTCTTAATTACTTGCAATATATTATGAAACTTCGCTTGCTTGTTTTCCCTTGAATGATTCAATAATTTTCATAAATAACGCTCAATAGCATTAGCGCATCTAAAGAGGGATGACTATTATGGACACCCCAATATTTAAAAATACGAATTTCTGCATGATTAAATAAAGCGAAGTTTTGTATTTGAAAATGTTAGTATCTGTAATCTCCTCCCTCTCTGGTTTCTCCAACGCTCTGTAGCTACACAATATATGTCACAATAAGCTTATTTCAACCTCTAAATGGTATGAATAGCATTCAAAATCAATTTACAGAGCTGCTCAAAATAATTCGAAGTTATTGCAATGTAAACGTAAGATGTGATACTCAAATTTTATTTTTGTATTGTGGAAGTATTTCAAAATTTATGAATGATTATTTTTTCTTTGTTGCATTTCAATTTTAGACGAAGGAGGGATGTCGACACCAATCAAAGAAGATCCTGATTATAAAATATATGATACGTTTCTATCCGGGTCAAAAAAAAATTATGTCCTTTTCCCAATATTTATTATTATTTTTTTAAGTATTCAGTTTTCACCAAATATAATTTCTTCTGTGTTTATATGTATATAACCTATATAAAATCAGTTCCAGCATAGCTAAATTCGTAGTTAGGATAAAAATACAGTCACCTGAAAATGTTTTAACACATAACTTAATTTTGATTTTTAAATGGCACATATGCACCAGGCAATTGGAATGGAAAATTTCTTTTTATTAAGTACGTGAACAAAAGCTTTTGCTTATTTTGAAATAAATTTGTTTGTAAATTCTGGTGTGGACATTCATTTCTGCATTTTACGAATAGAAATACCTTGTTCCTGAAAGGGTTGAATATGAATATTGTACTGGAAAACATCCACTCAATTTACAACATTTATATTCCTATCAAAATATTTTTTCTAGTCAATTACATCATCATCAGTGTATTAGACTTCAATATGTAATTTTATATTCAAATGCAAACAGTAATGTGGATTAATTTATATAACAATATACAACACCTGTTACTTGTATTCAGCATTACAGCCAAAATTGAAGTAGCCTCTTAAGACTGCAACTGAGTATTGTACCAAAATTTCCCAATTTTATGATCACACTGATTATAGAAATCTCATGAGTTTAATTACTGAAATATGTTTTGCTCATACTGGTTAAATAAATTTACATTATTATGGATAAGCAAAACGCATCACACAATTTACTTTAACTTATCAACAATTTAAAAAATAATAAAAAATATTTGAAAAAATAATAAGAAATACATTCGTTGGAAATTTTCTTGATTTAACTAGCAAACTTTTGTTAAGGGAGTGGAATGCTTCATGCTCAAAACATAAGCCTGTCGCCAAAACGGCTGTTTTCGAAACTTTCATAAAATAAAAATAATAAATTAAAGCTTCACAAAACTAAAATAAGATTTTGTGACACATTAATACTCAAATGACGAGAACATCAACATTGCATACGATAGGAAGTCTGTTTAAAATATTTTCAAAAAAATAAGTACCGTAACAAATAACAATTCTAAACTAAAGCACATAAAAAGCCCTTGTTATAGAAGTTCTTGTCTAAAAGAATTTGCAAAAGCCAACGATTGAAAAACTTTGGGCGAAAACTGGCTGCAGAAGAGATCAAAACAGAAACTTGTGCTTTGTGCATTTTGTTAGAGTGCTGTCCCTACATACGAATGGGGAAAAGGGGCTTTGTGTTATTCAGATTAATTTTTTCATTTGGCTACAGTAAATAAGCTTTGATTGTTTTTGTTTTTTCTTATCAGTGGAGTCTTTTCTGATTAACTGATATGCTTGTGATGATTGAACCCAAAAAGAGAGCGAGCACAGTGACTAGTGTGATGAGATTTTTTGAAGGATCTTTCAGTGTTTGTGTGATAATGCATGTTCTTGTTTTTTGCCTGAGCTTATATATCTAATTCAAATTAATTTTACATGTAAAGATATATCTTGAACACAGTACCCTTTCCAGAATATATACTAGCAGAACTGTGGCACATTTGCAGCTTTAACCCTTTCAGGGGCAAGGTACTTGCATTCATAAAATGTTGAAGTAATTTAATGACACCAGTATTTACAAGAAAATTTATTTGTAAACAAGTAAAAGTATATTTTCGCGTACTTAATAAAGGTGAAAATTTCATTATAAAATTCCGGTGCGAATGTGGCAATTAGGGATTAAAATTATGTGATGCCGTGACGGTATCACCGCCCTTCAAGCAGGGGGAGCCCAATCGTCCCCGAAAAGTGAAGACAGGGGGTGGTATCTGATGACGTAGAATGGTTCTCCTAGTGTGAGGTAGAACTAAGGCTAGGATAAGGGAAATCGTGGTTTTCAATATATTTAGTCGTATTTTATTTGAATATATCAATTTTAATATCAAAAGTAAAATCTTTAAAAAGATTAATAAGTGAATTGGACTTTAAATGATTGATTTTGTATTTGGAATAAATTGGTAATTTTTTTTTTGTAATGCAAAATCATCTTAAATAGATTTAGTTTATCTATCGTTACTATCACAATAAGTAAACTAAAGATGCACCGAAAGTGATGTTTGCCGAATACCGACTATTCAGTTTAATTTTGCACTTGAAATGCTGTATTCAGCCAATGTTTAAATTTCAAGATTAATATTTTTTCGGATGCAGATGGATTTTAAAAAAAGATTGGCGTGTATTCAATATTAAGAAAAAAGAATAGAAATTTCATTATGAAAATCAAGTATCATAACAGTAAAATACAAGTAATTTTAATGTAGATTTTAAACTCTAGGTAGAAATACAATAATCAATTTCTAAATACTAAATTAAAAAAAAATAGATTGAAGGCTTTGAAAATACTAATTTAAAAGAAAATATATTTTTTCTTGATTATTATTATTATTATTGTTGTTGTTGTTAATTTTTAGGCTTTGTAAACAATCTTTCTTAATTCTACAGATAGATGTAAACTTCATTGTTCTACGTTTTCGCAAAGCAGCCAATGTACGTTATGAAATTTCATCTAAAAAAAAATAAATAAAATAAAATAAATAAATATTAAATCATAATTTAATTGTAGCACTTCTACCATTAAAAAAAGATAAAATTTTTCACCTTTGAATTGTAGATTACTTTTATACTAAATTTAAATTCAATGAGTGAAAACTATTTTTGCTGCAAGATAATATCATAATGTAAATTAATTTAATAAACAAAAATTAAAAATTATGTACTACAAATTTACATTTTTTTTACTAAGGGGCTCTGCCCACCTACGAGCTATGCTCGCCAAACCCCGTTCAGACACCGCAGATTCTAAAAACACGCTAATCTGACCGGCTTTAAAAAAGATTACGGAAGATTGAGTTATAATTACAAAACCAGTGGTGATCTCTCTGTAAACGGATTTCCATTCATTTCCCTTTGATTGGGGAATTTTAAGGCCGAATCACGGCTGTTAAGAGATACAATGGCTATTTCCGTCTTTGATTAAATTAAATCAGTTAAACATTTGAAAATAAGCTAATACAAAATGAATTAAGTAAACATAGTCTTTGTCTCCCGGTATTTTTTAACAACGGTTTAAGAAAATTGTTTTAAATAAGACATTTTAAACGTATCGCTTTAAATCTGATGTAATTTTCACCAAAGTTTTCAATCTCTTTTTAATATTCACGTAAAAACTCTTTTGTTGTTTTCGCTGTCTTTGAACTCACAACAATAATTAAAAAGATCATCTCAAAATATGAAATAAATGTCTGGTGTAAAAATATTTTTTAATTTAATCTGTTTTGCAATATTGGTCATTTAAAATATGACGTAATCTCTTCTATTTACTGCTTTTAAAGCATTTTAAATTATTTATTTATTTTTTTAAGTTTTCGTTCTCTTTTTAATTTTCACGTGAAAATACTTTTGTTGCTAGAAAAGAAATATTTTTATTTGTGCTGCCTTAGATTGGCAACAATAGTTTAAAAGATCATCAAAGAAATGTGAAATAAATGTCTAGTGTAAATATATTTTTTAATTTAAACTGTTTGGCAATATTCTTATTTGGCCATTTTGGATATGACATAATATCCTCTATTTACGGCTTTTAATGCATATTAATGCATTTGCTATTTTAAAATTTTCTTCCTCTTTTAAAATTCAGGTAAAAATATAGTTTTTATGGCGTAATTTTCAATATTTTAATGCGTTTAATACGGAATTATTTAATTCTAATATGAAAGGTTTTTTTTTCTGTTTATAATAAATACATGCAAATAAATTTTTGATTTGAAGAAAATATTATTCTTTGCACTGTTTTTACAAGGTTCAATAAATTAAACTAATAACATTTTTAAAATATGTAAACAATCTCTCGAAACACTGAAAATTTGAATTTAAAATGGAAATAAACCCTCAAAAAAATAGTCCAATTAAAAAAAAAATAAATGCAGCCTACACATTGGGCGCTTCTAATGGATTATCTTTAAAAAAAAATAAATGATTAAATTCCTATGCCTAGTTTTTACTCCTAGAAAAGTTTTTTAATGAAACGATTTTGACCAACTTTAATAATAAATATCTCTTAAATTATTATTCTATTTAAAAACTGTCTACATCAGCGTGTTTATCAAACATTTCTCTATAATACTACTCATTTTAATATTTTTGTATGCAGTAGGTTTCTTAATATTAACGAAGAAAGTCCCCCGGTCGCAAAAAAAAAAATCATTTACAGAGTCGATGACAGCGTTTTTCTAGAATAGTGAGATATTCCATTTATCTTAACTTTTCAAATAAAGTATTTTTCATATATAAAGAACCAGAACTTTAAATTCCCAATTTTCAAACTATTAGTTTCATTTTATGTTAATTTTTACAAATTAAACAAAATAATTTTGTTTGTGTTTTTAATTTTGTGTTCGCTTCCTCTAGAACACGCAACTGTCTCTTCATTTTTTTTTTCAGCTATTGCTTCTCTTCTATAACGCTGAGTTCTTTTTATTTTTTTTGCCTTAAATGCCCGATGTATTTTTTTCTTCAACATCGATAATTCAGATCTTGTACATCCTAACTGAAAATTTAATTTCAGTACATCTTTTAAGAGCATTTCACAGTTTTGGCAATGTTTTCTGTCATTGTTTTCATTTGCATCAAATTCACTGATAATATTTGCAATGCATGTTTTTACAGGACTCAAATTCTTTAATCGGTCTTGCACATGTTTCATAATTTTTCTCTTTTTCGTCTTTCTAATCTAGGTGTTACTTGCTCCTGTGATTTTGTGAAATGCATATTTATATTCGGAACCGAAGAATTCTTTAATTTCTTCTTGGTAGGCAAATCTAGTAATCGGTTTTACATATCATCAACATAATCATCTGCAATTAAATGACCACTGTAAATGCGTGCACTTTTTTTTTTTTAGATTTACTGCATCTGCCAAACCATTCTCTTTTTTGTTCAAAATCTTATGGAAGTCGATGAAATAAAACATTTTTCTCTTTAGTTCGATACGTATTCCTACTTGCAACCATAGCACAAGAAGACATTCTTAAATTGGTTTTATAACCCTTTTATATTAAAATATATATGCATAACTTAAAAGTAAAATTAAAAGTAGCCTTTGAAACAGAAAATAAGATCGAGACAATGTTTGATTTCCAGAATCTTTTTTCTGCTAATCATATAAGAAAATGACCATCTAACTTTTTCTTCGCTCTTATGAAAGGGACACCGCCCCCTGAATACTAGGCCTGAGCGCTCACACAAAAATAACACAAAAATGGCGGCTGCCGAAGGCGGATTTTTTTTAGTGTAGTTACGGTCCCTTAAATGTAGACACCAGTATTTTATAAAAGATTTCTCTACCTTGTTTATTCTCAGAAAAAAGGAAGGGGGAAAAATTTCAAAAAATTATTGGTAAGAATATTTAAGGGACCGTACACACGCTGAAAAAAATCCGCCTTCGGCAGCCGCCATTTTTGGTCCAGCGCTCAGGCCTATTATTCAGGGGGCGGTGGAAAGGGAGCCAGCTGACGTCATACATGACTCCCTGCTTAGAGGGGGTGGATTCAAAGCGGCGAGACACATTTCAAAGGAATGAGCCAGTCATTATATCTCTATAGCCCTGCCTTCAAGGGGTTAATTTTTTATATATATAAAGTGATCGATCTACCAGATGTAGATGTACATATTTGCTTTAACATTTGACAGACTGGTTGTTTTTTCTCTGTCTTTCTTGGTTTCTAGTCATTTTTTGACACACTGTGGACGGGTAGTTTTCAGCTTTTAAACAGGAAGCCCCCCTACTTGCAAGTCATATTATTTAATAAAAAGATTTACTCTGTTCATGTTTATAATATGAATGAATGCATAGTCGTGGGGAAAAAAGTAAACACCCCCTACTAACTCCTCAATAAATTATCGTAGAAGAAAGTTACTGGTACCGAACGATTGGAAATAAAGTCTACTTTTAAATGATGTATATAAAATGTGCTTTGGGGCCATCTACATATTAAAACGAACCATAACTTCGTTTTTTCAATGGCAGTACACAATTCTGACAGCATAAATGAACTCTACACCCTTCAATTAGCCTAAAAACCAATTTTTATGCAATTCGTACCATACGTTTCCGAGAAATTAATTATTATAAAACGAGCATATTTTAAGGGCTGTATCCAAATGAAGTTTGGTACTCAATTGTTAACCGAGAGAGCTCCCTTCTTAATCAAGGCACCTTAAGCAGATAATTAAGCCTGTTAGATTACAGGATAGCATAAAAAATTTCAAAATATTTAGGCACTTCTATCATAGACGGCCCCTTAAACCATCATTTTGCCGTTTTTAAAGCATAATTTGAAAACTACTTGGAAGAAAAATGTGAAATTTTGGATTGCCATAAAGCAGGACTTAATAAATCCGAATCCATAAAGAAAATTGTAGGTTGCAATTCATAATTTTTTTTTAAATATTAATTTTATAATTCATAATTAATATCAGAAAATTATAAAAATTGCAAATTCAACGAATTTATGTTTGGGTATATTAGTACTATTGCTACACAAAAAATTAGAACATTAGGATCATAAATTTAGAAGTTATAAATAAAAATATGAAAATGTAATTTAACATTAGAAGCACTAAATTTTGAATGTTTATAATTCAAAAACTTACCATTCAAATGACTTGAAGTGTGGTGTATAGGCATAGTTTGAACCAAAGATTTGAAATATCTCGTTAAAATTGGGTTTTGCCTCTGAAAAAAAATGAAGTTTGGATTCGTTTTAATATGTAGATGGTCCCCTAAGCAAATTTTATATACGTCATTTAAAAGTAGACTTTATTTCCAATCGTTCGGTACCAGTAACTTTCATCTACGATAATTTGTTGAGGAGTTAGTAGGGGGTTTTTACTTTTTTTTTCCACGACTGTACATAATAACTGTGTTGTTTCTAATCAAAGTATGTATATTCATAGTACAATTGTAAAAATAAGAATTTTGAGTATTATTTTGAGAAATAATGCACAACACCAAATTCAATAGTACCACCCGTGGGCGGAATCACATATATCCAGTAAACGTGTTTTCACCTTTTCCGCACTCAGTGTGTTAACGGTTACAAAATTACTAAGAAATACAACCTTAAAAGCAAATCTGCGCAATAGGTTCAATCGACAGATAGTACTAGAACTAATCGTAAAAAGAAACAAACCATTTACGTGACCCTTCCGTTAAGTGTTAACATACTAATTCCGTCTGTATTGAGATCCTATTTGGGAGAAAAAAAAACAGATTTTAGTAGTGTTTCAATATTTTGACTACAAATCTTTGAAACTGGGGTCTGCATTACTTATTGCATATAAACACTTAAAAATCAATCTTAAGATTCCTATTTTTTTTATTTTTGAAAAAACCCAAAATATATTTATCGTCAGAGGGCAGAAAACTAAATTACAATTAATATGCACAGACTAAATAATAAAATGGCCTATTAGGCTAATGCATATTTGCTGACATCAGTGAACTATGAACATCAAAACTGTGGATATGACCTTCAGATATGTTCAGCATTTTTTAAAAAAAAAGGAAATTTTGTACACAGTATGAGAATTCCAGACTGCAATGTTTTCTTCCTAGTAATACATTATTCCTTTTTTTAATTTTAGAGGAAAGGAGTGTCTAAAGCATAGTGATAGCAACTTTTTTAAATAGATTACATTAAATATAATTGTTCTTTTACTGTAATGTTGTTGTATAGTTTAGTGTTGAATTTAGATACTCTCATAGTTGCCTACCTCAAACTAATCTTCCGTAATACTTGCGTTAATCTGACCCTGGTTTAATACTTTTCAAACCAGAAATGTTTAAAAAAAGGAAAATAAATATGTTCCACGTAGAAACCTGGAATTAAATAAATAAGCATTCCTGAAATACATTTTCTTGTTCAAAATGTGGATAACTTGGGTTAAATTAATCCAGACATTACGGAAGATTAGTGGAAGGTTGGCAGCTATGTACTCTCATCTGAAGGGTGGGGGTGAATTGCACTTTTACCATGGGTGTAGGAAGGGGGGGTCCTGACACCCCTTCCGAGATTTCCGACTGGACCCCCCCCCCCCCAAAAAAAAAAAAATATTTTATAGGGAAAAAATTATTTTTATTTTAAAGATTATTTAAAACAGCAATAGTTCTATAAATGGTAAGTAATAATAACAAGAACCGATAAAACGCAAATTTTAGTTTACTATGTTATTTAGCAAGGCTTTAGCCAGCGGGGGGATCACCAGGGATTGATCCCCCCCCCCCCCCCTAGGCTGCAAAACTCAGGTCTGTGTGCAGCCTAAGCATAAAAGAAAGGAGGCAGATATCAATCTTCAGTACATCCTTGGCCTGAGGATACGGTCAAGCGGGAGTCCGAGTGAGGGTGGTTACATTGCACAATAGGTTCAGAATGTCGGTGATTTCTCCTTCAAGGTCAACTAAAATTTCACAGAAACGGAATGTTGTTTTTCGTTCCCTTTTCTTTTTTTTGTTTTTTTTTTGGCAGACTCATCCTACAATTCTGATAAGGCAATGGCATATCACTGACAATGGGGTTTGAAAACTCTTATTGTGTCACTTTTTTCTAGTGTAAATGTTAAAAGAGTTTAGTTGAAAGTTAAGTTTTTTTCAGTTTTTATAGATGGTGAAGAATTTATCAACTTCAAATAGGTAGAAATAAATTTTAATTTCTGAGACTATATTCCATGTAATTCAAAGTATGCTGCTACTTTATCATAAAATATATCAGCATTTTTCAATCGATGTATTACGATGAGTGTTGCCAGGTGTCCCGATTTTTAGGGTTTCCAAGGCCCGTCCCACAAAACCATCGCACGGGATGTTAAAAGTCCTGATCTTCCACAATTTTTTTTTTTTTTTTTTTTTAAGTACCACGCTATTGCTTATTCTGCATCCAGTTGAACTAAATAAGTAAAATCTGAATAGAGAGAACCTATCTATAAAGGAAAAATATTAATCCACCAAAAGGAATACTGTACAAATATTAGTGCTAAGATGGGATATTTTTCAGGTTCTCTACAATCTTGTTTATAGAAATTTTATTGTACTTTGTTTAGTAAAATCTGTAGGAACGGAATTTGTCTATATCGGAATCCTGTATTAAATTAAAAAAAAAAAAATTCATTTTACCTATTGAAGGGAAGTCCCTTTCCCCATGCAATATAAGAGTTCAAATGGAAACCTCTCCAAAGCAGAGTTTTATTTCGTTTCTAGTGATTTTGTTTTCGCAAATTTTACAGTGTAAGATTATTGTGTTTATTATAACACAATAAAACCAATTCAGACGAAATCTGAGGACCGGAAAAGACTTTTCTTTAGACAGGTTTCCGTCTGAGACAGGTACAAATGTACAGTATTCCTATAGTAGGGATAAAAAATTACGTTTAAAAAATGTGTTCATTTTAGACAGGTTCCGTTTTTTTAGGAACCTGCATTTTTTTTTGTTCTGATCGTCGTCCTTTTTTAATTATTCCTTTTACTATACTTTTATGTCCAGACGCAGAAAGCGTTATTTTGCCCTTTTTTGTATTGCTGTTCCGTTCTTTATGATACTGGACCTAGCAAAACTAGTCGCGACAGACAACCGTGCCAAGAGGGCAACATGGGACATCTCGGCTAACCATGTAAAATATTTAGTTGTTTTCGAAAATTTAATTTAGAATATATTAAAATTTAATTTGTCTTCCATCTCTTTTATTACTGAGAAGCTGAATATTCTCACTGGGTCAATCCATTTCAAGTGGTCCAGCACTGATTGCTCGACCATTTTTAAAAAAATTGAAATTTTTTGTACAACAACCCTAACATGATGGAAGTTCAAAATGACTAGTATTTTAATTTTATTAATTTTTGTTTGTGCATGGCGGCCATCTTTATTTCACCTTCTGCAGCAATTTTCTCGCAAGAAGGGTTTGCGGAATTGTAAATAATTCATCGTTTATTTCTCCAATTAAAATAGGGTTTACAGCAATTTGTACAGAATACATTGGGCTAAAAATCTGGTAATAGAGTAGTTTCCGAAACGAAATGCTTACTGTTGAAATTTAGGCATAAATTTTCAGTTTTTTCCCAAAATTTGCCCGTTTACAAGAGAAAATTTTTCTAGCAGGGAAAACTGTCAACATTACATACTTTTCTTTTTACAATTAGGTTGAAAGTACTTGTACTCATACGCCAAGTTCCAGATCTCGGACATTCTTTCTCTTCGCTAAAAAATTTCCCAAATTTTTCAAAAATGTCAAAAATCGCACTTTTGAGGCTTTGATATCTCTGGTGGGGCACGAGATAAAAATCTGAAATTCGGGTTGCAGAGAGTATTGTATGGTAGTGTTATGCACAAGAAATTTCAGGATGGAGATTTGACTACAAGCTGAGATATGGCAAGGGCAACATGTCAAAACAATACTGCCATACTATTCTTTTGTTGTAGTCACAGCTAAGTATTTATCTCAGAGTGTCATTTAAATTTATTTTTTTATTATCTTTAAATATTAGTAACAGAAAATAAAGCCTTTTGCAAAGCTTAGAAATTAATTTAAAAACTAATTATGCCTAAGGATTTGTATGGTTTCAGTAGTTTTTCTTGTAATTTTAGCAACTAAAAGAAATCTCGACACTTTTACATAAAGAAAAAAATATTTTTATACAAGACCTAAGACAAAAACGGAATGGGGAAAGAGAAAAGCTGTTAATTTTGTCATACTTGTTGAGACATGATCAAACGTGTCAAAACACGTTCTTGCTTGTTGGTTTAAAAACCACAATTTTGATCTTTCTCAAAATTTTATTTGTAAGAACCAAGTCTTGTCATCTCTTAATAACTTGATTGAAATTCTTGGCTCTGCTGGCTCATACAAATAAACTTTGAAATCACTATGTGCGAGCCTCACTTCATTAATGATTCCTAGCTTACTTCTTATGCAAAAATGTTATTTTTCTACAGTATGAATTTTGAAAGGGCTCTGAAAATTACTTGAGGCTGATGCATGGTAATATCGTATAATGTTTCATTTACAGGAACATACTTACGGTAGGCCCATGTTTCAGGGTGTGGCAAGCAGCATTAAAATTGTGGTTTTTAAAATAACAAGCAGGAATGTGTTTTGGCACGTTTGATCATGTCTCAACAAGTAGGTTAACATTAACAGCTTTTTTCTTTCCCTATTCTGTTTTTCTCTCAGGTCTTGTATAAAAATATGATTTTTCTTTATGTAAAAGTGTTGAGGTTTCTTTTAGTTACTAAAACTACAACAAAAATTACGGAAACCATAAAAAATGTATTACTTAGGAATAATTATTTTTTAAGTTAATTGCTAAGCTTTGCAAAATGGTTTATTTTCTGTTACTATTATTTAAAGACAATAAAAAAATAAATTTAAATGACATTCTGAGATAAATACTTAGCTGTGACTACAACAAAACAATAGTTTGGCAGTATTATTTTGACATGTTGCCCTTGCCATATCTCAGTTTGTAGTCAAATCTCCATCCTGAAATTTCTTGTGCATAACACTACCATACAATACTCTCAGGAACCCGAATTTCAGATTTTTATCTCATGCCCCACCAGAGATATCAAAGCCTAAATAGTGCGATTTTTGACATTTTTGAAAAATTTGGGAATTTTTTTAGCGAAGAGAAAAAATGTCCCAGATCTGGAACTTGGCGTGTGAGTACAAGTACTTTCAGCCTATTTGTAAAAAAAAGTATGTCATGTTGACAGTTTTCCTTGCTAGAAAATTTTCCTCTTGCAAACGGACAAATTTTGGAAAAAAACTGAAACTTTATGCCTAAATTTCACCAATAAGCATTTAGTTTCGGAAACTACTCTATTACTAAATTTTTAGCCCAATATATTCTGTACAAATTGCTGTAAACCGCACTTGAATTGGAGAAATAAACGATGAATTATTTACAATTCTGTAAACCCTCCCTGCGAGAAAATTGCTGCAGACGATGAAACAAAGATGGCCGCCATGCACAAACAAAAATTAATAAAATTAAAATAATAGTCATTTTGAACTTCCATCATGTTAGGGTTGTTGTACAAAAAATTTCAGATTTTTTTAAAATGGTCGAACAACGAATTAATGATTTTCTGGACCACTTGAAATGGATTGACCCCACTACCTTTTGAAACAATATATTAAGATAACCTTTTATATGAACTGAGTTTTTAACATGTGAATTTTGAATGCTATAGTATTATTTAATAGCAAAGTTCATTGTACCAATATTTAAAAAATATATTTAAGATGTTTGAAACTAAAAAAAATTACTTTTTTTTTTCTTTATAGATGTTTTCCTTCTTTTTTTCCCTTGAAGTATACATTTATTTATGGATTTCTTTTCAAATATAAATTCTTAAAAAACGTTTAAATTAATTTTTGAAAATTAAAAACTTAACCATGTTTAAAATTGGACATATTTTCTGAAAAAATAACTGTTTTTGCATGCTTTTTATGCTTATGAATAGAGAGAAGAATAAATATTAATCTGTCTTCGGGATTTAAAAAAGAAATATTCCTTTTTAAAAAGTTAAACTTTTTGCTGTTGCTGTTTAAATAGACTTTTATGAGAACTTTTTTTCAGAAGTTTATGAGAATTATATTTTCAGATTTTTCTCTCAAAACATAAAATCCCAAAGACAATTTAAAGAATATATAACTGAAAAAATCCCAGCCGGATCGGCCTACAGCCGGAGGTAGATTTCGAAGTAAAGTACTAACTTCACCAACAAAAACTAAATCAAGATTAGAGAGAAACCCAGTTCAGCAATTTTATCTGAGAGCTTTTGACGAGTTTTTAATTTCATTTTTCTGTCAGAGCTAGTTTTATTAGAATCATGTTAAAAAAATACGAGGGTGTATCAGTAAGTTTTTCCCTCACATGGAAATAATTGAGTGAAATTTATGAAATTGCTACATTTTATGAGTCCTTTTCTGTATAGTGCACAGTAACACACTTCTACAAACAGTATTTCAAAGAGAGGGGGGAGGATGCAATAGTAGACCTAAAGGGGTCATTTTATAACTTTTGCCGGCCCCCACATGTGACATATTGTTGGAAAGGCCTGTGATCACTTATTCATGCTGTGCACCTCCCGAGCCCCTCCCCTCAAATTTGGCCTCCGGGGGGCACTTTTCTAAATTTTGTGGACATCATTCATGCCCCCTGGAGGCAAAATTTAGGGGGAGGGGCTCGCGAGATGCATAGCATGAATAAGTGGTCACAGGCCTTCCCTATAATATGTCACATATGGGGGTCGGCAAAGGTTAGAAAATTGTCCCCCTATGGGTGTACCATCGCGCCTCCTGGGATACATCTTCCCCCCTCTCTTTGAAATACTATTTGCAGAAATGTATTACTGTGCACGGTGACTATATGGAAAACGACTAATACAATGTAGCAATTTCATAAATTTCACAATTATTTCTATGTGAGGGCAAAAACTTATTGATACACCCTCGTATTTTTACACGCTCAACAACTCAAAATTTTCTGACACATTTTCAGATTCATTTTTAAAAGTAAAAACATGAAACTTGCTGACGTGATATTTTGAAGAGATTTATAAACGACCTGTGTGTTTTTATTGTTCGTTCAATTAATTATAACTTGATTTACAAACAATTATTTTTCCAGTACGACCATTTTTTTCGTCTCCAGCACTATCGCTTCCGGAAATTCGGTTAAAAATTCCCACTTTGATAGCATTTTAAAAAATATATTCTGCTTTTATCAAAAACTCGACCTATACGGCACATTATATAATTTCTGAATAAGAGAATCTGCCAACTGAATGAATTTGAAAGGAAAAATGAATTTAAAAACGAATCAGAAAACAAGCAGTTTGTATTTGAGTACACGCTTAATGCGAAAAATTTTCCTTTAACTCCTATTTTTGTTTAATTTGTTTTTGCTGTAAGAGTTGGTCCTATCAAAAACACGTCAAAATAAAAGTTGTAGATAATATTAAGAATATGTAAAATGAATTTAAGAGGATTGGATATCTTATGAATTGACGAAGTTATGAATTTTTTTCTTCCTCAACCGCCCCCCCCCCTTTTTTTCGTTTTTTTCCCCTGTAAATGTTGGTATTATCAAAAACTTGTCAGTATAAATGCTGTAGATAGTATTAAGAAGATTTATAACAAGTTTATTTGAATTTGACATCTTGAAAATTGAAATAGTTATGAATTTTTTCTCCCTAAAACCCTATTTTTTAACCTTTGAGCCCATTTTAAATTTTATTAAAAATCTGTGATACGTAAATTTTTGGCCTTTTTCCTAGAAGTAATAATAACTTTAAACTGGTTTGATATGTATTATAATTAAGAAGTTATGGGGTTTTTTCGGTTTTCACAAAACCCCTCCCTATTTTGACCCAATTGGTCCGATTATGCGCAATAACCCCTTGAGGGGCAAGCAATTACGTCTGTGAAATGCTGAATTCTCACCGGAATCTTTGAAAAATTCTATTTCAAAATAAGTAAAAACAATTTTACGGCTTTTTTCCACCAAAGTTAGAAAAATAAAATTTAATAAATTTTTTCTGGTGTAAAACTTCATTAATCGTAGGTGGTATATAATATATACCGGTGCCCCTCAAGGGGTTAACGAGATTTCCTGCCCCTTGATTTTATGTGTCAGTTTGGAAGAGATTTGTGCAGAATTATGGAAGTCATTGGGCCCATAAAAAAAGGATATATATATATATATATATATATATATATAAAGTTTTTAGCTGGGGGTAATTTTGGGTACTAGGGGTCATGATCGACGTAGATCTGCAAAATTTTTCTTGAAATTCCAACATAGGGGATAATGTAATAGGTACTATTTCTTACAAAATCTACCTAAAAACACTGTACAAAGAGTCATAATTTTCTCTTTCGTGGAAATTCAAAAATATCAATTTAAATAGGGCAAATTGTGAAAAAATCATTCTGAGATAAACGCATTAAAATCCTCTTCTGGAATTAGCATTTTTGTAACCAAAGAAAATAAAAATATGCAGGATTGTTTGTTGTTTTTTCTGGATTTTTGAAATTTTAGATATATTTTAAATTATTACTTTGGGAATAGTCTTTATTACTTAATAAAAATTGTGATAGTACATTTTATTATACAGGGTGATTCATAAATATTGAAACAATAGGCTATCTCATTAAATATTGCCCTTAGGCACATACTTCCAATTGCAAAGTTTCATAAAAAAGGTGCAAAATTTGATGTGATAAGTTGTAACTCCATGGGGGGTCAATTTGAGATAATACAAAAATTAAATTTTTATACGGCCCCCGTAGGGTAAAATTTCCAGTTATAAAGTTTTCCTTATCCATTCTTAAATTAAACATAAAAAATTCCATCTTCATATCTATAAAACTCACAGAGTTATGCCCGATTAAATAATTCGTCAGGTTTTAAGGGGTTAGATACAAATTGAAGTGCATATAATCCAAGAAACAATGTTACTATAAGAGTTCTAGGAAACATGCAAAAAAATATATTTATTGAATTAGATTTTTGATTTTCTTTTCTTTTTTATGATGCTTAATCATATAATTTGCAAACTAAGTCACATCCTGAAATTTCTTACAAAATTAAAAAAAAAAAAAAAAATAAATAAATGATTATTATTTTTTTTTTGTGGGGTAATTTAAAATCGCTATAACTCGAAACATTATTTGTCGAATTTGAAATTTTTCATTTCATAAATGAGTAAAGTTCTGCATGGGCCGGAATTTACAGGTCTGGGCCAAATCCGGCCCGAACAAAAACTATCTTGGAATGGCCCGGTGTAAAAATTAAAAGTTCGGCCCGAGCCCGGCACGGTCCGTTTATATTTTCACAGTTCACCGCCCGGCCGGAGCCGGACTATACCAAAATCAGCTAAAACAGCACCGGCCCGCCCGTGAAAAAAATCAATTAAATCAACCAGTCAATGAAATTAATGAAATCAGTATGGGCCTCGGGCCAAGCCCGGTCCCATGCAGACCTCTAAAAGAGGAAATACAAGTTTAATTTTGTTTCAGTATTTATTTAAATATTAATTTTAAAAATATTAAAATATAAAATTTAAAAAAGATGCTTATTTTTAAAAAGATCACTTTTTTTATTTTAATTTGCCGAAACAGATTAATTTAATTTAATCAAAAAGACATGTTCCAAGTTTGCACCTTTTTTGATTTTACAATTCTTGCTTTATAACAATTTAAAGACAAGAAATGGTGAAAAAAAACGCCACTATGCAGAAAAACGCCTTTAAATTTTTAAACAAAGATTGTCTCCTTAAAAAAAAAATGTTTAAATACCTTTTTGAAAATTGCAGGTGAGTAAAGGAACTCCTTCCTGTAGCTTAAACTTGAGATTCAGTTTAACTACTGCTATTTCCACCTTCTTTCTGTACTATTTAAATGTCCGTCAGTTGATTCTACCCCTCGGGATAGCATTAACACTCTAAAGCGACAGCTGAGTTCCCGAGATGGTCGTCGCTGTCCGTCAGTTTGTTTTTTAAACAAGGCTTTTTCCAATATGCCGATTAAGAGTTTTTTCATAATTTTAGCACTCACAACTTCAGATTTTAAATCGCCCCATCGAGGTTGTTAAAAAAAAGTCTGTATTCTAGGACCGAGCCAGTCCCGGACCTTATATTTTTCAAAAGACTCGGCCGAGGCGGGCCCAAGGTATCTTTTTCATACCGAACCGGAACTAGATTCCCACTGCCTATGTCTGCACGGGGAGAAATTTTCATTTTTGAACCAACCCGTACTAAAATTATTGCCTCTGACTGACCTGGTCCGTGCAAAAATCAATAAAATTTGGTTCAGCTTAAAAATGTTTACAAAAAATGCATAGATTTTTAAATTGCCAGTATTTTACAATTAAACTTAAAAATTCATTTTTTTAAAAGGATAGTAGATTTCTAGGCAAAAAAATTAAAATACAGTAAAACCAATGAAAAAGAACCTGCCTGTGACGGAATCCTGTCTGAAAGGAATAATTGTGTTGATCCACACAAAATCAATATAATAATACCTGAAAAAAAGAATAGACTACATTTACACTTGCTATAAGAAGGGAACTTGTCTCTAACGCATTTTTTTCTTTCCTATGTGATTCCGTCTTAGAAGATTTTACTGTATAGCGTATTTCAAAGTCTCCAATACGTGGAATATGAATTAACTACATTAATGATTAGTGAAACATTTACATACAAATAGAGAATCATTAAAAAAAATAAATATCACAGCCTACGGCGCATCTTTACAAATGAACATTATAAACATGAAAAATAAAAGCTATAATAAGTATTTTTGGTTGGAACTCCTCATACGAAACAATTTTTAACCATATCGACTTGAAAAACTATGTTTTGCAGACATTTAGTCAGGTCGGTTCAAGTTCGGGGCTGAGATTTTAATTTTTTTCCAGGCCTGGCCGAACATTTTTTTTCTGTGGGTTGGCCGGGCAAGGCCTGGATATTTCGACTCGTGCAGACCTCTAATGCAGACCTCCAACATATTTTGAAAGAGAGTTTAAAGTAAAATCTGTACGCTGCTATTTTATGTCCAAAGGAGAGGCGCTGTCTTAAAGCGACGTTTAATAACGTACAATTTGTGGATGATCCCTATCTTGCATTCAAAATAACTCAATAACTCGTCGCTCAGAGGCATGGGTAAATGGTGTAAGTCACGAATTTTGGAGATATCGAGATGAATTTTTTTGTGTTTAATTCAGGAATGGATAAAGAAAAAATTCCTAATCAGAAAATTTACTCTAAGGGAGCCGTATAAAAATGTAATTTTTGTATTTTCTGAAATAAACCCCACCATGGAGTTGCAACTTATCTCATAAAATTTTGCATCTTTTTTATGAAACTTTGCAATTGGAAGTATGTGCCTAGGGGCAATATTTAAGGAGATAGCCTATTATTACGATATTTATGAATCACCCTATATAATAAATGCATCATATAATTGAAATAATTTAACAATATTTTTATCTTTTATAAGTATTCTTATCATGTTTAAGGGGGTCCGGGACACAAAAATCTCTAAATTTTCTAAAAAAAACTTTTATTGCATTAAAAATTTCTCTGTGTTTTTCTGCTTAAAATAACGTTTAAATGATGTTTCTATCTTAATTAGAACAGGAAATATTAAACTTTTCGTTTTGGTGTGTTTTCAAAATCTAGCTTTCAAGTAATGGTTTTCATGAAAAAGATTTCTTGTGAAAATGCGTTTTTCTTCATGATGGCTTTTTTTCACTATTTCTCGTATTTAAATCGTTATAAGTCAAGAACCATTAAAGATAAAGAGTTCAAATTTGGAACATGTCTTTTTCAATTGTTTTACTTTAATTTTGATTCAGCAAATTAGAAAAAAATATTAACTTTTAGAAAATATGATTCTTTTTAAAGAGTTACACCATTTTTTTTAATATTTTTAATTTTTTTTAAATTAATATTTTTAAAAATGCTGAATATAAATTAAAACTTATATATTTCTATTTATTTAAATGAAAAAATATTGAAATTCTACAAATAATATTTCGAGTTATAACTATTTTAAATTACCCCACTTTTTTGATGAATTTTAAATTAAATTTTTTAAAAAATATATGAGAGGTTTTATTATGTGATTTTGTTTACAAATAACATGGTTAGCCATCACAAAATTTGTTAAAATTTAACTCAATAAATAAAAATGATTGTAAATTGTGTCCCGGACCCCCTTAAAGCTTTATATGATTAATTGATAAAAATGTAAATACACATGCCATATAGAAACTTTAAAAGACATACTGAATTCTTGTTACTTCACATTCTTTTGCTTAGTTACACAAGTACAAATGTAGCATCAGAATTTGAAATCCTATTTTGCTTCATTATTTCAGCGTTTTCATCTATTAAGGAATCTGGTTTTAATCTTTTAGCCCAATATAGTAAATTCTGTCAGTGAAGTCCATTCGGATTTCGTAAAGGTTAATTATAGTGGTAAGTCACTTTATGTGATTTTTAGAATTTTTCTGCGATTCTGATAGATTTTTTGACATTCGTAAAAGAATTTTTCTGAATTGATGAATTGTTTATGAATTTAAGTTACTGGATTTTTTTTTTCATGCAGTTTAAAACCATGTAAGACCATTATACATAAAACATTATAATACATGGTTTAATATATATTAGTTCTTCAGCGTACTTTTTCTAATTGTGATATGCATAAATTTATCATTAATTTCTTCAGTTAAAAAATATCACGTTGCAGACAAATTTTGCTTTCAATGAGGCATGTCACAGAAAGCTTTAAAAAATTCTGCCACAGGGTATGCCAGGTTGACTATAGATGACAAGTAAAGGATTTATGAATATCTTTGACGAAATTTTACGTCTAGATGTAATGTAAAAAGCATACATTTAGATGTAATGTAGTAAGTATTGAATAAAATTTTAGAGAAAAACGTTTAGAAGGTGGCGCTTGATAGCGAATTTTGTTCAATTTCCGGAACGGGCGCGGAACCTATTTGGGGAAGGAAAAAAAAAAAAAAAAAAAAAAAACCTACTAAATCACCTAATTGAAATCGAGGTACGGATACCTAAAACATTTTTTAATTTGATGAAATTCGTATAATTAGAAAACCACTCTGTTTCGTTGATGAATTAATTACATTTTATTTTACATGAAAATAAACAGTTTTGGTCAGAGGCAGAGAGCCAACTTGGGCCAAACGTATAATTAATAATTATGTATAGTTAATAAACACGTATAATTAATTATGTATATTTATGTATGTATTAATTACTTTTTATTTCATATTTTTGTTTTCGGCCGAAAACAGATAGATCACCGAAATTCGGTTTTGGTTTCGGTCTTAAAAACCTGTTTTGATCGATCCTTACTTTTAATATTTAAAAAGTCAAGACACTCTTCAAAACACAAGTCTCTTTTTACTATGTAAGCAAACCTTACAATGCAAAAGGCACTAAGGTCACAATATTCTTGACTCATGGGTAAAGAAGGGCGCTATTATTTTAGATAGGGGGCAAGAACTGTGCTATTTTTAAACCAAAGTACTGGCAGGGTGCACCGCAATACTGAAACTGCCTGGGGCGAAGTTGCCAGTGTTTCCGAATAGTAATCTTCGTCGTGTTTAATGTCAAATTGCGGCTATTAAAGCGAATCTTTCAGTTTGGAAATAGTGATACTCAAAAGTCGAAAGGTTTGGCAGTATTGAGGACATCGGGCATTATTTATTTGGCAGTACACAGATCTTTCGTCATTTGAAAATTAAAATATTTCTCTGAAGATCGTAAAAACTTGAAAAATAACTATTTATTATATGGAAGTATAGGAGACTCCGGACTAATAGGGATATAGGAGCTAAATAAGACAAGTGGATTTTCTCATAAAATAAATATTCAGGCTTTGGTCAATATATGCCTGTCAATATAATATATATGTCAGTGCCGGCATTACACAAGCATATACATTGCAAACAGTTAATGGGAAAAAAAATGTTCAAAGTAAGAAAAATACATTCCGAAGCTTAACTGTGGATTTTTTTTTTTTATGTTAAAAAAAAAAAGAACCCTGTTTTTATCGATATTGCCTGTGTGTGACTGTTGAAGCTTTCAACGCATTCATCGTGGCTATGGCGTGCCTGCTGTGTGTGTAAGTTATTTGATTATTTTTTTATGTTAAGTAAAATAAGCGTGCTTTATAAGGTTCAAATTTTGTGTCATCAGCCAAAAGAGGGTCCCCAAGGTGGGCGATTACCTTATTCGTGTTTAATTTTCACATTTGAAATAAGCCAAAATTTTTCACGTTTTTGGGTATATTACCCATTGATTAGACTTCATTACGAATTTTTTTGTGCCCTCGCCCATTGTTGTGAAGCATTTATTGGCAAAAGACGTGTAATAATAATAATAATAATAATAATAATAATAATAATAATAATAATAAAACCTGTGTGAGATAGAAGAAAGTTTCATCCGATTTGGTATTTTTGATTGACTATAAGTTTCTGGGAGCTTTCTGTTGAGCATCTATGGCTTAACAAAAGTGTTTACTATTATTGTTTTGAAATTATCAAATAGATGGGGCCATGCCCCCCCCCCACACTAGAAAAATTCTCTAGTTACGCCCCTGATCCCTCGTGCAGATAATCGGCCTTCATAAATAACACCATAGACTTCATAACACCAACACCGGGCGAATACGGTAGCTGTTCCAACTTAACAAGGCATATTTTATTAAACCAACCAACGTACATTTAAAATATACATTCTAGTGCATTTTAATACTATTTATAATTTTTCAGTTTATATTTATAGATATTTTAATCTCAAAGATTTCTTGAAACTAAAGAATAAAAATTTAAAAATTAAAAAAAAAAATCCGTTACAATACCTGTAAACTTGTTTTGGCACGTGGTGCTGCCATCTAGGAGAAATGCCACAAACAATTTTGTCATATTTAATAACGAATTGTTTGAAAATGCAAACATAGTAAATTTTCCATCTTAAGAACCTGCCTTAATTACGCGAAGACCCTCAAAAACTAATGTTTAAACAAAGGCCGCCTTGTTTTAAATTCCTCTTTGGCATATTATTGTAAGGCTTTATTCTCTAGAATGTGTTTTATCAAACATAAACCATAATTCTGTTCTTAGAAGTAGTGAGAGCGTGTTAGATGTCTGGGTGTGTAAGACAAAGTTGTTGAAGTAGGATGTTTGGCAACTGTCCGAACAGAGCTTGTCCCACTCAAGCTTAGCCCCACCAGTGGCTGAGAGGCTCTGCTCTCAAAGCTGGTAGACGGAAGGTGCTGGTTTCCAACCCAATCGCGCCGAAATCGTTCAGAGTTTTCCGTGGTTTCCATCGAACCTTGCGTAAATACGGGTTAGGATCCCTTAGAACCCCCCCCCCCCCCCACTGATTGAATTCCCCGCCAGTGCTAAATTCATTGTGTGGATGATGGTGATGTTTTATGATGGCCAATTATCAACACGAGGGATATAGGCACGAAAGGGGGAAGTGCTCTCCGTGGGGTCTTTCTAAAGGAAGCTAACCCGTATTCAAACGAGGAAATCCAAAGTTCGAAGGAAAACTCCGAAAGATTAAGCCGACGGGCGCAATTGGCTTCGAATCCAGCACCACCCGTCTACCAGCGTCCAGAACAGAATCTCTCGGCCACTGGTGGGGCAGATAATAGGTCGTCATAAGCAATATCAACACCCACTCAAGCCTATTTTTTAGTCAATATTTATTTGACATTTTAGCCGATGAGAAAATAGTAAATCTACCACCTTACCTCCAATATTTCTGCTCTGAAAGCTGGTAGACGCCTCACAAATGGCCGAGAGATCCTGCTCTCGAAGTTGGTAGACGGCAGGTGCTGGGTTCGATCCCAATCACGCCCGTCGGCCTAATCGTTCGGAGGTTTCGTGGTTTTCTTCGAACCTTGGTTTTCCGAGCGTAAATACGGGTTAGGTTCTTTTAGAAAAAAACCCACGGAAGGCACTCCCCCCCCCCCTTAGGGCCTATATCCCTCGTGATGATAATTATTGGCCGTCACGAGCACAACCAACCGTTTCCAACATTTGCACAACAGATATTTGTCAAATTTCTTGTGTAAAACCCTCCAAAGTGTGACGCTGGACGGTATTCAGAGATTTTAACTCATTGGGGACGAGCCATTTTTAGAAAATTAGCAAGAAATTTGCTTTTACGAATGTCACTAAAAATTAAAGCCTGCTCACAACCAGTCAGAAGCAAGCATGCTTGGATTACACCTTATTTTTCCATCCTTACAAAATTTCCGATTCCAGTAATATTTTCTTCCTCCAATCCACGAAACGTAACCTAACGTTAGTCACTTAAAAATACCCGAATGATAATGTTAATCCTATGGGGTCATTCCATACAAAATGAGCAAATCAGCTGTGGCAGACATGTCACAGATTTTAATGAAAATCATTATATAAGTAGATCATATCTATTTATGAGTGAATGTAAAAATGTCAGGCTTGTTTATTTAAGTATTAAAATTTACATTAAAGGTGGATGCAAAATCGAGATTTTGTCAACATGCTAAAAACTTCAATTTTGATTATTAGCCTTGGAAATGGAAACACTATATTAAAAATTATTTATAATTAGGAATGAATAATAAGCAGCAGATCGGCGTAAGTTAGTAATTGTATCCTTATTCCGTAATTAAAAAAAAATATTTTTGAAAAATTTTGAGGGAAAAATTCAATATTTCTATTATTCATTTAAACATGAAGGACACCTCTAACAAGGTTAAAATCACTTGACATTATAGCTAAAAGTATATATTTTGAATATCTAAAGTTTCATTCTTGCCTTTTTATTCCTTAATGAAAAAAAAATAAATAGTAAAAAAAGTTGAAGTGTAAAATGCAATATTTCTATCACTTCTTTTTAAGTGAAGGAAAGCTTTATTAAACTTTTAAATTATTTGATATTATAGATAAAAGTATATATTTTAAATATAGAAGCTTTTATTCTTACTTTCAGTTTATTTTTGGCTATTAATATATTTATTTTAAACTACAGTAAAAAAAAATATTTCGTTGTACAAAAATTAAATATTTAGCCTCTAAATCCATAGATGGTAGCACTACATTTTTTCCTTTTGAAATCGTGCAATATTGTAAAAAAACACGCCGGATTCAAACAGCAAAGCTCTTGGAATGCAACAAATATTACTTTTTTAACCCAATTTTGTGATGTTAGGAATCAAAAGGCAAAATTGATTTTTTTTTTTTTTTAGAATATCATGGACTTATTGATCTTTATGTCTGTGCAATAACTATAATGTCTGACCGTTCCTTCATTATTTTTTCCCTATCAATAAGAGGAAAAATTACGATTTTGTCATTTTTTTTAATGTTTCTAAATTTTTTTAAAAGTGAAGGAAATACACGGCAACTTAAAAACTTTAGCAATTCGATCTTAATATGTAACACTACATCAGGCATCAATTTCGCAGATGTTTTTGAATTTCTTTAATTCTTATAACGTTTTTAATTTTCTCAAAATTGACAAATTTTCAATTTTTACAACAAATTTAAGATTAACCATGACGTTACCAAATTATTATTACTAAATAAATATGAAGATAATTTTTCAGAGATTACAATATTATGAAAAAATTTAATTTATGTTAAATAGTTTTCAAGAAACGGAACTTCAAACTTGCAACTTTGAACGATTTTACACATGCCATTCTATGTAACAAGTTTTTTAAATGTGCAGAACTTCCATATATATATATATATATTTTTTTTTTGTCGAAATATTTTGCAATGCTCTATTTGAATATGAATTGAATCTGTGTATCAAATTTTATTAAAATCGGTTACTATGCAGCCACGACTTTTTTTTAATATTTGCTCATTTTGTGTGGAATGACCCTATGGGGGAGTTATTTTCAAATATCTCGCTTGAATTTTGATATTTTCGAATGATTCTATTGCATAGGATAGCTGAGGACGATCTACAACCAAGTTAGTTTTTACTATTTTTATTTTGGTTATAGTTTTTTTTTATTAGGATAGTTCTAATTTCAGAGCCGGTTCAAACCGGTTCCGAAAGTAAAAGTATTATTTTTTTAAATATTAAACAAAAATCCTAAAAGTATAAACTAACCCGGTTGTAGATCGTACTCAGCTATCCTATGCAAAAATAAACGGTCAAGTGCGAGCGTTACTCGCGTACAGAAGGTTCCGTACAATAAATATATGAATTGGCAATAGTATTATTTTAAAAAAACCGTTGCTAAGAGAATACAAAGACTTTGTAAAAAACTATACAAAGTAGAGTTGGGTATAACACTATATACTAGAAAAATGTAAATGGATATACCATGAAATATCATAGAGATATGGAACCTAAACAATAGCAAATATAGCTATTCTGTGTAACTCATTTTTACTTTCTTCTATCGTTAAAAGAAGAAAGTATTCGATTCGTGAAAATTTTCGAATTCCGGTTTTTGACGGATTTATCTGGTTTAAAGGATAGAAATCACGAAAAACATGTTTTTACAAAATGTCTGTCTGTGAGTCTACCTGTCTGTGTATGACGCAAATTTGGTGGGGTCTCTATATTAAGAACTATTTAACGGAATTTAATAAAATTTTAGAATCGGTTAGTCCCTGATATAAATTGGTGCTGATTACTTTTTGGTGTATATCGCCCAGCAGCTGGCGCTGTCATGCTGCATTATTCATGATTTCCACAATAGCTATATCTCAAGAACTAAAGCACGGATTTTCAAAAAACTTCTTATTCAGTTAGTCCTTGATGTAATTCGGTGCTGATAACTTTTTGGTGTAAATCGCCCAATAGGTGGCTCTGTTATGCTGCATTATTCATTATTATCGCAATAACCCTATCTCACGAACTAGTGTACGAAATTTCATCAAACTCCAGATTCGGATAGCCCCTATATCAATTAGCGCTGTTTAGTTTTTGGTATAAATCGCCCAATCGGCGCTACTATGCTGCAATTTTCACGATTTCCACAATAGCTGTATCTCAAGAACTAATGCATGGATTTTCATCAAATTTAGATTCAGTTAGTTCGAGATATAAATTGATCCTGATACGTTTTTGGTGTAAATTGACCAAGAGGTGCAACTGGTATGCAGAACTTTTCACGATTTCTGCAATAGTTCTATCTCAAAAAATAATGCACGGATTTTCATCAAACTTCAAATTCTATTAGAAGTTCACGTAAGTTGTCCCTGATTAGATTTTTGTGTAAATCACCTATCCGGTGACACTGCTGTGCTGCATTTATCAGGAAATATTAACAGGTATGAGATAGAAAAAAGTTTTGGGATTGACAAATCCAACTAGTTTAATATTATCTTAATCTGTTTATGATGAACTTAATTCGGCACTGACAATAAAAGCAGTGCATTTTTAAACTTCATCTGGCCTTTCATAAAACTAAATTCAGTGTAGTAATAATATTTCTTTCTACGGTGTAGCTAAAAAAAGAAAAATATTCGTTCAGAGTTTAAATTTGGCATTGTGCTAAGTGCGCTTCGAAAGGAGGTCACAAATTTGAAACGCCGCCTTGTCCCGTGGTGCTTTTTTCCAGATAGGTTTTTAATTAACATTTAAAGTCACTCGAGGCTTATTGAGAGATCCATTCAATGCAAAATAGTCGCGAATCCCATAGTATTTATGTAATTCATTCTAATTAAGGAGTCTCAGGGCTCTTAAAATTGGAAAAAAAGAAAAAAAAAGAGACCAATTTCAACATTTAATATCTTAAAATGTGTATGATTTTAAAACACAATTTTTATTGAGATGAAAGATATAAGTACGTTCTTTCATTTTATGTATTTTAAAAATTTCAAGATGCATAATTAGCATTTATAGGGCCTTCCAAACAGTCAGACATTTGACAAGCAGAAAATTGATTTAATAGAATACGCGGATGATTAGAAAACAAATATTGCAACTAGAATAAAAATTTTGGTGCCTACTTATACTTCAGATTGTAATAATTACCCTGAACCTAACTAAATTTGTATTTAAAGCATTCTTATATTTTTAATACAAAGTTGTATTTAGCTAATAGAAAACTTTGAAAATTTCAACAACATAATCACTTTAAAAAATATATATTTTTTTAACAATAAAAAGGAAATTTTAAGTTCAGTTTATACAGATTAACATGAAACGTATGTTTTAAAAATTTCATGAAAAAATATTCAGAAGTTTGAGATATCCTGCGCGTTATGCCCAAAAACGTCATTTGGAGAAAAATGACTTCAAAGTTTCGGAAACGCCGCTTCAGCTATTGAGCGGGTATAACTCTAAAAGCCATGATTTCTGTTCTAATGAGAATTTGAAGGAAACGATTATATTAAAATGTTCAGAAAAGATAGAAGATTAGCATCTAAAAAAAGTAAAATAAAAAATCTTTTGAATCTTTAAGAGTCATGAGACCCATTAAATTAGTCTGTTTTTAACAATTTTACGTTTATTTATTTTATACTGTTACTGGCCATTGCATTACACATATATATCATTAAAAGTTGTTAACTACACTGTTAAAAATTTTGCAGCATTCTGGCAGGTCATTCGACCGTTTTTTGAAAAAATGGTTTCATAACCATAATTTAACTATATTCTGACCATAAAATGGCCAATAACATGGTCAGAATAGTGTTAAAATTACGGTTGTGTAACCATTTTCGGAGAAAACGGTCAAATGACCTGCCAGAATTCTGCAAATTTTTAACAGTGTAGTCTTTAAAAGCCGATGGTACATAGAGTACGTAGCCCCTGTCATTATGTATATCCAAACCGTCCGTATATTTAAGGATTAATATCTCGGCTAATTACTGACGATTTTTTTCGAAAATCATGATCAATGATGCTTTTATACTTCTGCTTCGATAGGTACCTCTAGCGCTGCTCAACACTTTTGCTGAATGGCCGTAAATCGAAATTTGTGTGTAACGGAAAAATGCGATTTTCTCAAAAATTATGTGACATAGGTTAATCACTATAATTTTCCTACAAGGTATTAACGTCTACTACCTCCAATTTTTTCTTAATTTTAGTTTCAGTAGATTCGGAATTAGATGGAGGGGGGAGGACATATTTTGCGCTACATTTTCGACGATATCTTTGAGAATGTAATACCTAAAATTAAAAGAAATGTATTTTTGAATTCAGCGTTACAAAAGCTTTCACACGATATACAAAAAAAAGTTTTTTTTTTTTCAAGTAATTTAATTTGCCCCTCTAGATTTTTACTAAATATATTTATAAATGTTTTATATTCTGAAATATGTGGGTCAACAGTCTTTATTACTTCCCCCAATTTGAACTTTCCACGTTCCATAGCTTACAAGTAAAATAGCTGTGATAGACATTCACAGGAGTGATCATATAATGGTTCCCTTTTCACTTTTTAAATACGGAATCCTAAAAATCCTTCGAAAATAACAAAATTCAAGCGAGATATTTGAAAATAACTTCCCCATAGGATTAACATTATCATCCGGGTCATTTTGAGTGACTAGTGTAGGCTCTTAAAGGCGTTTTCCAAATAGCTTGAACATTAGCAGCAAGTTTGGTTTTTTCTGACATTACCTTGCTGTGACAAATTTGAATTGAGAAATTCGCAGCAAATTTACCGCAAGGTATACTATCCCCTACTTGCAGGAATAATTTGTTGTAAAACCGATGGCAAGACTGTCATTAATTCACGAAAGTGACGAAAGCAAAAAATCCCTCTGTTGAGAAAATTTACAATCAGTACATATGCAGAAATTGAAGAAATTTTATTTGGTTGGCACCGCTTTTTCTAAACGCTATACTTATCGAATACCAAAAAAAAAGGCTCGCATCGAAGAGTATAAATTATTATCTTAACTTGTTTATGGTGATGAAAACGATGCTTCTACTGACGGTGTATTCGCATCAATAGACCTAATCAGGTCTATGGACCCCTCCGAAGGAGTTAAACTTATAGTGTAACAGTTGTAGACAGATAATGGGGCGTGGAAAGATGAGTACTTTGCAGTAAGCTTCCAGTATTTTTTATTACTTTTTGCCGTTAATTTGCAATAAATTTGATACAGCATGAATTTAACGTGCACGACAAGTTAGCTGCAAGTTCAAAGTGCGGTGACTTCGGCGTTTGCGTTATCTTGCTGCAGTCTTGTTATGAACTTTCAGTCTTGTCATGCTGAGCTTGCTGCAACTGTGCAGGTTTTCAAAGCAAGGCTGCTTCAAATTTTCTGAAAATTAAAAATGCTATCTAGGTTTGTTTCTTTTAAAGATATGAATGAAGTGTATTACTGACACCTGCGCGACAAGAAGAACCTTGCACATTTGGGAGGGGACGGGTTGCGTATATGGAATCAAGAACATAACATCCTCCCCGACTCCATACGCAGCTTTAACTCTAGAAAACCTTGACGAAATATACTAACACTCTGCCAAACTTATTATGTTTGTGGTTATTATATGTTTAGACTACTAAAAGAAGCATTTGGAAAAATTGTTTTGAAGGCAAACGTCCAGTTTTTTTTTTTTTTTTTTTGCCAGAGAAAAGTCCAGGCTTAATCCAGTCCAGTGGTTACTTCGTGTTTGGAACGCACCATGGACTTAAAGTCAGTTCGTGACCACTAGTGTTACCAGATCCAGTCTCAGAAAAAGCGAGACAGTGGCATCTAAATCGGGACGTAAGAATGCAGAAAACTCTATGAAAATGCAACTCTTCTACATGGGCGTAGGAAGGGGTGGTCCAGGGGGGGGGGGAGCTGGACCCCCCAAAAAATATTTTATAGGGAAAAATGATTTTTATTTTAAAGATTATTTAAAAGAGCAATAGTTCTATAAAAGATAAGTAATAATAATATGAACCGATAAAACGCAACTTTTAGTTTACTATGTTAATATTTAGCAAGGCCGTAGGCAGCGGGGGGGAATCACCATGGATAGATCTCCCCCCCCGAAATTTTTATCAAGGTGTATCAAAGATGTCATAAAATATATACTGTAAAATAAGTTTCAATGCAAGTATCTTCGTTTTTATTATTCATATTTTTGCACTTGCACTTTTAAGCAATTCAATAAAATAAATCATTCTATTAAACTAAGAAAATGACATTAAAATTTTCCCTAGTGCCAATTTTTTGGGATGAAAATATTCTCAAAAACTTAATTTCTTGCCACTTCCCATCTATACATGTAAAATATCCTAGTCCTCTTGGAATAAGCGTAAAAGAAAGGAGACAGATATCTGTCTATAGTCATCCTTGTCCTGAGGTTACGGTCAAGCGGGGTCCGAGTGATGGTGATTACATTACACAATAGGTTCATAACATCGGTGATTTTCCCCTCAAGTGTCCTGATTCTGCCCTTCTCGGAATGGGTTACTTTCTCGTAATGCGCCGACGAAGTGATATTTTCCAATTCTGCCCGTAACGTGTTGGAATTATTTCCCAGTCACCGGGGTTGCTTTGTCATAATTCATCCCGGCTGCTATCAGCAGCCGGAAAGCATTACTTGTGTCGGTTTAAGATGGCGTTTATATATGCATCTCTTGTAAATGAGGATAGATAGACCTAATTTTTGTTAAATGTATATTCGCATTGTACTATTGTTATTGTTGTTAATCAGTTTTGTTAGGTTCATTACTAGAAATAGTTTTACCTTAAATTAAATGTAAATTAATTGTGGGTGAAGCATGGTTTTTCAATTATTTGGCTAATACAGCTTGTATTTTAAAACTTATATTTAAAAAAAAAAATATATATATATATATTTATGCTAAAATATATTTTTGAGATTAAAACTTATTGCACTAATCCAAAAGTGCAATTACAAATAATTTTTGCTTAAATAATCCCTTGATTTTGATCTAAACAATAAAAAATATATAATAATGTATATATACATAACGTATAATATATAATGTTATAATATATAATGTAACATAATTATGAGTGAAACTTAATTTTCCAATTATTTGGCTGATAGAGCTTGTCTTTTAAAGCTTGTATTCAAAATAATAATAATAATAATAATCCAAAATAATATATTTGAGAAGATTAAAACTTATTGTACTAATCCAAAAATGTAATTACAAATACTTTTTGTATAAATAATTTCTTGATTTTACTCTAAATAATAATAAATATTATATCATTGTAAATGTAAGATAATCACGACTGAAGCATAATTTTTGAATTATATTTGACTGATATAGCTCGTATTTTAAAGTTCGTATTAAAAACCTTCATGCTGAAATATATTTTTGAGAAGATTAAAACTTGTTGTAATCCAAAAGTATAATTACAAATAGTCTTTGCTTAAATCCGTTTATTTTATTCTAATAATAAAAATTAAAATATAAATGTAAAATAATTATGAGAAAGCATAAAGTTTCAATTAATTCGCCTAGAGATTTACCATAGCTTGTATTTTAAAACTTGTATACATAAAAAAAAAGCTTGTATTAAAAAAGTTAGTATAATAAAGTGTAATTACATAAAAAAAAAACCCTTCATGGTAAAATATATTTTTGAGAAGATTAAAACTTGCTGTATTAATTCAAGAGAGTATTTACAAATAGTTTTTGTTTAAATAATTCCTTGATTTTACTTTAAATAACAATAAAAAATTATGTAATTGTAAAATAATTATGAGTATGCATTATTTTTCAATTATTTGGTTGATATAGCTTGTATTTTAAAACTTGTAAAAAAAAAAAAAAAAAAGAAAAAGAAAGCTTGTATTGAAAAAGTTAGTTTAATAAAGCGTATATATATATCCCATATATATATCCCATATAAAAAAAGACTTTATGATAAATTTATATTTGAATTAATACAGTAAGTTTTAATCTTCACAAAAGAGTAATTACAAATAGTTTTTGTTTAAATAATCCCTCGATTTTAATCTAAATATTAATAAAAAATTATATACCGTATATACTTGCGCATAAGTCGACCCCCCCTCCCAATTCTTAAGCAAAATTTGAAAAAAATATAATTTTCCTGTATAAGTCGAACCACATTTCTGGTAGCATGTTGAAAAATGTTTTGTAATCGAGGATAGAAAAATTTAATAAATTTTCATTAAATTAGTAATTTTTTTACGTTTCTAATCAGATTTTTTTTTAAATTCAACGTTTTAAACCTGTATAATTATGTATAACCGAAGAAGCTTAAACTATTTTGAAACCTATTCACGTCAATTCAATGATACTTAAAAAGATAAAATTCTTTCAAAAATCCATTCAGGCATTATTTACAAGGGTAAACAACTTCTTAAACTGTTAAAATATAGTACTTCTTTGTATTGTAGGACTTTTAAGAAAGATATCTAGAAGCATTCTCAAGTTGGACTCTTTTTAAAAAGGGGATTAAAATGCTGAAAGGAATATATTGAAGGGTTTTTTGTCACAAGAGAAAATGGGTGCAAAACAATTACAGGGACATTGAGCTTTGTTTGTCAGTCACTTGGAAATGACCATTGTCCGCTTTTATCTCTCATGTAATTACTTAAAAGACTGAAAAAAGCAATCGCAGTAGTCTGTGATTTTTTTTTACTTTCTCGTGTATAAATCGATTCCCCATTTTCAACTCCCAAATTTTGTCTAAAATTCTTCGACTTATACACGAGTATATACGGTAATTGTGAATGTAAAATAATTATTATGCGTGAAACATAATTTTTCAATTGCCGTATATACTCGCGTATAAGTCGAGGAATTTCTGACAATTTTCGGTAAGCAAATTTTGGGGGTCGACTTATACGCGAGTCAATTAAAAAAATAAAAACAAAAAATTCTAATACTGCAAAATTATGGCTTTTTATGTGTATGAATTTAAAAATAAAATATAAAATATACAAATAATAATAATTTATCACTTTAAAATATTTCAGTGATTTGTTTCTGTTCACCTTTACGCATTGGCAAGTGAAATCTTTGGTTTGATTTCGTGCAAAATTGAAGTAAAAAGTTTGGGGGTCGACTTATACGCGGGTTTTTTATTTTTTCTGGAATTTGCATTCGAAAGTTAGGGGGTCGACTTATGCGCGAGTATATACGGTATTTGGCCGATATACCTTGTATTTTAAAGCTTATATCGAAAAAAAAAACCCGTTCATGCTAATATATTTTTTAGAAGATTAAAAATTGTACTAATTTAAAACTGTAATTGCAAATAGTTTTTGTTTAAATAATCCCTTAATTGTACTCTAAGTAATATTAAAAATTATATAATTGTATCTTAAAACTTCGTAAAGATTATTTATAACTCACCACCTGTTAAAACTTTACACACTGTTTATAGCGATATTATATAATTCACTTTATATTAATCTATAAAAAATCAATATATAATCGTAGTGCCAATTAAAGGTCTCTTTTTAAAGGGGTCGCACGTAAAAAACATGTTCGAGTTTCAGATAAATAAAGAGACCACATGTGGCCTTGGAAGCGATTGGTTGAAATTCTACAGAGGGTCTAGTCGAAACTCGTTAACCTTGTAATTGAGAGGTCAAACGCTGCTCCCCTATTCCGTTTGGGGTAGAATTGGAAATTGTTGAACATCGGTATGGATTACGTGAACGGGAGGTTTCCTACTCGGTTTGTTCATTTAAGGGCAGAATCAGGACAAAGGGCAACTAAAATTTCACGGAAACGGAATGTTGTTTTTTCGTTTCCTTTTCTTTTCTTTTGACCTATTGAAGGGAATTTTCCCTTTACCCATACAATATAAGAGTTCAAATGGAAACCTCTCCAAAGCAGAATTTTATTTCGATCTCTAGTGATTTCGTTTTCGCAAATTTTACTGTGTAAGATTATAGTGTTTATTATAACACAATAAAACCAATTCAAACGAAATCTCAGACACACACAAAAAAAAAAATCTTTAGACAGGTAGAAATATACGGTATTTGTATAGTAAGGATAAAAAAAAAAATACGTTTAAAAAATGTGTTCATTTTAGACACGTTCCGTTTTCTTAGGAACCTGCATTTTTTTATGCTCTGATAGTCGTCCTTAATTGAACCACCATTTGGAAGAAGGGAATAAACGCCACTTTTTGACACATTCATTTTTCTACACTTTTACATTCCTTAGACGTAGCGCTTAGTTGTGAGTTCGAAGAAAGAAAAAAACATACGAAGCGAATGGTTTTTGTTATTTTCTTCGAACTCACAATTAAGCGCTACACGTCTAAAGAATGTAAAAATGAAGAAAAATGAATGTGTCAAAGAGTGGTGTTTATTCCCTTCTTCCAATTGGTGGTTCAGTTATTCCTTTTACTATATTTTTATGTCCTGACGCAGAAAGCGCTATTTCGCCTTTTTTGTATTCCTGTTCCGTTCTCTGTGATATTGGACATAGCAACACTAGTCGCGACAGACAAGCGTGCCACGAGAGTGACATGGGCGATCTCGACTAACCACGTAAAATATTTAGTTGTTTTCGAAAATTGAAATTAGAATATATTAAAATTTAATTTGTCTTCCATCTCTTTTATTACTGAGAAGTTGAATATTCTCAGTACCCTTTGAAACAGTATATTTAGATAAGCTTTTATATGAACTGAGTGTTTTTAACACGTGAAATTTTGAATACTACAATATTATTTAATAGTAAAGTTCATTGTGCTAATATTTTAAAAATATATTTAAGAGGCTTGAAACTAAAAAATTTTACTTTTTTTTTCTTTATAGATGTTTTCTTTCATTTTTTCCCCCCTGAAAGTATACATTTATTTATAGATTTTTTTTAATATAAATTCTTAAAAAAAGTTAAAATTTAATTTTTGAAAATTAAAAACTTAACCATGTTTATAATTAGACATATTTTCTGAAAAAATAACTTTTTTGCTTGCTTTTTTATATTTATTTATGATTAGAGAAAAGAATGAATATTAATCTGTCTTCGGGATTTTAAAAAGAAATAATCCTTTTTAAAAATTATCTTTTTGTTGTTGCTTAAATAGACTTTTATGAGAACTTTTTTCTAAGAGAATTATATTTTAAGATTTTTCTCTAAAACTTAAAATCCCAAAGGCAATTTAAAGAATATATAACTGAAAAAATCCCTGCCGGCTCGGCCTACAGGAGGAGGTCAATTTTGAAGTTTTAGTACTAATTTCACCAACAAAAACTAAATCAAGATTAGAGAAAACCCAGCTTAGCAATTTTATATGGCCGCTTTTGACGAGTTTTTAATTTCATTTTTCTGTAAGAGCTGGTTTTATCAGAATCATGTTTAAAAAAATACGAGGATGTATCAATAAGTTTTTGCCCTCGCATAGAAATAATTGAATGAAATTTATGATATTGTTACATTTTATTATTCCTTTTCTATATAGTCAGTGTGCACAGTAATACACTTCTACAAACGGTATTTCAAAGAGAGGGGGGGATGATGTATTTTAGGAGGCGCGATAGTAGACCTAGAGGGGTCACATTCTAACATTAGCCATCCCCCACATTAGACATATTGTTGGAAAGGCCTGTGACCACTTATTCATGCTATACACCTCACGATCCCCTCCCCCCAAATTTGCCCTCCGGGGGGCACTTTTCTAGATTTTGTGGATATCATTCATGCTCCCCCGAGGGCCAAATTTAGGCGGAGGGACTCGGGAGGTGCATAGCATGAATAAGTAATCACATGCCTTTCCAATAATATGTCACATATGGGGATCGGCAAAAGCTACAAAACTGCCTCCCTTTGGGGGCTGATCAGAGGGATTATCACGCCTCTTGGAATGCATCCTCCCCCCTCTCTTTGTAATACCGTTTGCAGAAATGTATTACTGTGCACGGTGACTATATAGAAAACGACTAATACAATGTAGCAATTTCATAAATTTCACTCAATTATTTCTATGTGAGGGCAAAAACTTATTGATACACTCTCGTATTTTTCCACGCTCAACAACTAGAAATTTTCTGACACATTTTCAGATTCATTTTTAAAAGTAAATATATGAAGCTTGCTGACGTGATATTTTGAAGAGATTTATAAACGACCAGTGTGTTTTTATTGTGTGTTCACCTAATTATAACTTGATTTACAAACAATAATTTAACCAGTACCACCATTTTTTTCGTTTCCAGCACCTTCGCTTCCGGAAATTCGGTACAAAATGCCCACTTTGGCAGCATTTTTTGAAATATATTCTGCTTTTATCAAAAAATCGACCCATACGGCACATTATGTAGTTTCTGAATAAGAGAAAATGCCAATTGGATGCATTTTAAAGGAAAAATGAATTAAAAAATGAATCAGAAAATAAGCAGTTTGGATTTGAGTACACCCTTAATAAACTCCTACTTTTGTTTAATTTGTTTTTGCTGTAACAGTTGGTCCTATCAAAAACTTGTCAAAATAAAAGTTGTAGATAATATTAAGAATATGTAAAATAAATTTAAGAGGATTGGATATCTTGTGAATTGACTAAGTTATGATGAATTTTTTTCTTCCTCAACCGCCCCCCTTTTTCTTTCTTTTTTATTTTTATTTTTATTTTTCAGTAAGAGTTGGTACTATCAAAAACTTGTCAATATAAAAGTTGTAGATAGTATTAAGAAGATTTATAATAAGTTCACTTGACCGAGATTTTCTGCCCCTTGATTTTATGTGTCACTTTGGAAGAGATTTGTGCAGACTTATGGAAGTTATCGTGTTTATGAAAAAGGATATATATATATATGTATATATATATATATACATACATATGGGGCATTCTCACAAGCTTTTGACTTTTGGGGGAAAAAATCTGGCGAAATTAAACTTGCTAAAATAACATTTTAATCTGATAGACGAATGCCTTAATGATTCAAAATAAAAAAAAAAACGGTCCGCAGCGAAAATTTTTTTATTTAACTGAGGTTTAGGTTAAACTTGCGAGTTTAATTTTCCTTACCATTTTACCCCTATAACTTTTTATTTTCTTCTAAATTTTTACTTAGAATGAATTTGCATAGTACCCACAGGACATTCAAGTAAGAAATAATACAAACGTAGTACTTTTAATACAGAATTTTTGTATAACATTGTCTTAAAGGGGTATTAAAGAAGGGACGGTAAGGTAAAAAAAGGGACGGTAAGGAGGGAACGATAAGGGAAATTACCACCTATTTTTAGGAAAATCATGTTAAGACTAAGTGATAGCCACAATGTTCATTGATTTTTCGAAACAGTTATTAACATTGGATTAAATTATTATTATTTTTTTAATTAGCCTCGAAAAGTGCACGAATAAACCTTGGGGACGGTAAGACTACTAATAAAGCCACGGTGCTTGAAATTGATCTTTAAATGCTCATTTATATTCTGCAGTAAATTTCCTGTCAAAGAATTTTAGATATTCATTCTCTAGCATACTTCTGCATGAGCAAAAACTTGAAAAAAAATTCTGTCGCTGCATCTGAAATGATTTTCTGTATAATTTTAGAAGAGGGATGTTAAAAAATCTAAAACCCAGGGACAGCGTTCAAAAAATAACATCAACCCTAAAAATGTGTGCAGGTTAATTTTTAGCTGCATATTTATATAAAACAATAGTTCCAGTTTCAGAAAAAAATTACATCGAATTATTTTTATTGAAACAATTTTATCCCGACAGCTCCAAACTTCAAAATCAGCATCAGGGACACGGGACGGTAGATGAGTTTTCCATGTGTTTGGACCCCGAACATCGTCCAAAACCTATTTATCTCGTTAATATTGTTGTGCAATCATGCAATGGGATGTTCCCAAGTATATGAAAAAAAAAACACAACAAAGTGTATTAAATAAAAAAATTATTATTCAGGGACATGAAAGTTAAAAGATTGTGAGAATGCCCCACATATATATATATATATATATATATATATATATATATATATATATATATATATATATAGAGAGAGAGAGAGAGAGAGAGAGAGAGAGAGAGAGAGAGAGAGAAAGTGAGATAAAGTTTTTAATTGGGGGTGATTTGGGGTTCAAGGGATCATGATCGACGTAGATCTGCAAAAAAAATTTCAGAAATTCCAGCACAGGGAATAATAGGTAGTATTTCTTCCGAAATCTACTTAAAACACTGTACAAACTTTCATAATTTTATCTTTCGTGGAAATTCAAAAATATAAATTTAAATAGGGCAAATCGTGAAAAAATCATTCTGAGAAAAACGCATTAAAATCCTGTTCTGGAAATAGCATTTTTGTAACCAAAGAAAATAAAAATATGCAGGATTGTTTGTTGGTTTTTCTGGATTTTTGAAATTTTAGATATATTTTAAATTATTACTGTGGGAATATTCTTTATTATTTAATAAAAATTGTGACAGTACATTCTATTATTTAATAAATTCACCATATAATTGAAATAAATTAACAATATTTTAATCTTTTATTAGTATTCTTATCATGTTTAAAGCTTTCTATGATTAATTATAAATTCAAATCATTAAATATTCAAAAAATGATTTTGAGGGAAATCTTAAGAAGGTTTGATTTTAATGTCATTTTTTCTCCTATTAATAAAATCACTTTTTCAAATCTCAAACACCCCATTAATCGCCTAGATAACTGGGGTATTTATCAAATCTCTTGCCAGTGTGGCCTTTCTTATATTGGCCAGACTAAACGAGCTCTAAGATTTCGCTTAAAATAGCATGAAGGTTATGTTAAAAATCAGGAGCTCAAACGTTCTTCTATTGCTCAACATTCTTGGTCTTCTCAACATAGGTTCGATTTTTCCTCAGCCACCATTATCCAAAAATGTTCTTCTAACCTTGATCTTGATTTTTGGGAAGCTTACCACACCATTAAAAATTCTCACTCTTTAGTCAATGATTTATCTAGTACTCCTGATTTTCCAAGTATTTGGAAAGCACTAATTTAATTTCCCCCTTTTTGGGTTTCTTTTTCCCTCCTTCTCCGGTAGATGTCGCTACTTGTTCACCCAGTCATTTCCAGTGATTCTCTCTCATTGGTTGTTTTTGGCGCCTTCGCTACCCACACAGGGTATATAAGGCAGCGCGTCTCTGTCTATCATTTTGCTCAGCCTTGCTTTTTCTAGCACGCTGTTCCTTTTTCCCTATCTTGCACTGAAGAAGAATCTCGTTAGTAGATTCGAAACAGCTGTTTGCTGCTTTTCACGCATTATTTGTGCATTTTGAACGTTGGTTTACTGCTTTTTAATATACCTGCACAAAGGCTTTAATTGCTATTTTAACATTAAATATTCATCTGAAATTTTGGATTAAATCTACAAACACTCTTATGATGCGATGTGAACAAGCGTTGGTTAACCGAGAGATTCGTTTAGTTAAGGATCGTGTAATAGGGAGTCTACTGCATTTTTGTCACCTAGGAGAATTAATTATGCTGTAGTACACTGTAAAAAAAGAAAAAAAAAGTATTTAGTAATTATGTTGTCTGCAAATCAAAGAAAGAGAAAAAATTTAAAAAAAAATCCCAGCCACAAGTAAAAATTAATTTATTCTTTCTGTATGGTTTAATTTAAATAATTCAATATTTCAGTTCTATTTCATTTGCACTGCACTCGTGAGCTAATGTTAATATTGTAATGTATGTGAGCTAATGGAGGTTAGTTGCAAATATCTCGTTAGTATTTCAATATTTTTATTTATTTATTAATTTTTTGCATTGGATAGCTGAGGTCCATCTCTACATCACTGCTTTTTATTCATATAAATGTATCTAATTTTTCATACCTAAGTATGTCTTCGAAAGGGAGGGATTGGGGTAGAGGTCTGCACGGACCCTGATATCATTTCCATAAGGAAAGGACAGGAAATAAACAATTTTACTAATCTGCGAAAAAAACAGAAAACTAAAAAAGATATCAATTTAAAACTTTCAGAGTATAAGTAGAATAAAGTTTTACACCACTGTATAGATTTTTGTAAAAATTGGATGATTTTTTTTATTAGCAAAAAACGTTTGGCATCAGGGATATTTACTTATAAAATCAAAAAAAAAAAAAAACCAATGAGAATGGATAGGGCTCACAAAGAAAAGTGAAATTAAGGGTTGATCGGAAAGTCATGTCGTATTTTGCTAACAGATGTCGTTGGTGCATTTTTTCTTTTGGAGTGGAAGCGCCATGTGCACGCACTTCACTGAAATACTAGATAAGGTCACACCTCTAACCCATTCAATAAACAGGAAATTTTACTATTCGAATGAGTTGGATAGATTTTATACACATTTGAAAATGGAGAAAAAATTATTGGTTTTCGCTATATTTTGCTTTTTTATCTCCGCAAAGGCAAGAATGCGACGCAAGCTTGTGAAAAGTTGCGTAAAGTTTATGGAGACGATGCTCTAACGATATGTCAGTGCCAGCGGTGTTTTCCAAAATTCTGTTCTGGCGATTTTGATGTGAATGATGCACCTCGGTCAGGAAGGATATTGGAGGCTGACGATGACGAAATAAAGGCAATGGTTGAGTCTAACCCGTGGTACACAACACGAGAGATTATAGAGGCACTACATATTGCTCAATCGACCGTTGTTGACCATTAAAAGAAGCTCGGATTCTTAAGCAAGCTGGAAGTTTGGGTTCCTCATGAGCTAAAGGAAATCCATTTGGTGAAGCGTTTGAGCATTTGCCATTTCCTTCTTAAACGGGAAAAAACGGCCCTTTTCTGAAGAGTATGGTCATTGGCGACGAGAAATAGATTGTTTACAATAACATCTTACGCAAGCAGTTTTGGAGAAAGCACTATGAATCACATCAATCAACGTCCAAAGCGAACATTCATCAGAAAAAGGTCATGCTGTTAGTGTGGTGGGATTTCAAAGGTGTTGTGCATTTCGAGTTCTTACCACAGAAGCAAACGATTAAGTCAGCCGTGTATTATCAGCAATTGGACAAATTGAACAATGCAACCAATCAAAAGCGGCCAGAACTCGCGAATCGTAAAGGCGTTGTGTTCCACCATGATAACGCCAGATCGCACACGTAGTTGGTCACCCGCCAAAATCTATTGGAGCTTGGTTGGGATGTGTTGCCCCACCCACCGTACTTACCTGACCTTGCACCTTCAGATTACCATTTGTTTCGCTCTTTGCAAAATTCCTTGAATCGTAAAACATTCGATTCCGATGAGGCTATAAATCGGTACCTGGTACGGATTTTCGCTTCTAAAGACAGGTCATTCAACAAGCGTGGAATTATGAACCTTGTTAAGCGATGGTGAAAGGTCATCAATCAAAATGGCCAATACCCTATTGATTAAAGTCTTATTTTTATCGGAATAAATCACTTTTGAAAAACATAGTAAAAATACGACATGACTTTCCGATCAACCCAATAACTAATTAACCGATTTAGATCATTCAAGATATTGAATATATAAATATCATATGTTTAACTTTGTGGCGGGCTCCGCCCTCTAGGGATTATTTTCGAATTAATGATGCGAAAAGAAATGAATGAAATGAAAAAAATGTATCCTAAACGTATATGATACCTCTATGTATTTATTTATGCACCTCCTAGTTTACTATTGGATTTCTTTATTCGATTATTTAATTTAATTTTTATTTTAATGCGATTTTTAGCGCTTTTCTTTCGATTCGGGGCAATTTTTCTACATTCAAAAAAAGATTCCGGTTTTAATCTTTTTAGCCCTGTGTAGTAAATTTTATCCTCTTTTCAATAAAGAGGAATTCGTACAGCAATTTTGCGGCAATTTTTCGACATTAATGAAAGGAATGTTTCAAATTGTTAACCTAACAGTAAAATTTGTGTTCTACAATTTTTGATTTTTAGCGAGTTTTAGACATTCTTTTCCGTTCCGCGTCGATCTTTTGTCATCAGTGAAAGAATTCTAATTACAGTGTTTTACCCCATTATAGAAAATTAGCCCCCTTCGATTTTTGAATATTTAGAGATCTTTCATGCGATTTTTAGATTTTTTTCGAGTCCCGCGACGATTTTCTTCATATTCGGAAAAGGAATTTGATTTCCAACTGTTATCCTACTGTAATAAATTTTGAATTTTAGCGATTTTTAGAGCTTTTCGAGTTCTGCGGTAATTTTTTTGACATGCAGAAATGGAATTTGGTTTCAAACTTTTAGCCTAATTTAGCAAATTATTCCCTCTTAGTTTTTTTTTTTTTTAAATGCGATTTCACATGCGAATTTTTGGGTACCATGGCATTTTTTTGACGTTTATAAAAAGAATTATGTTACAAACTTTTAGCGTAATATGAATTTGCTTTAAAATTTTTAGCTTAATATAGTAAATTTTCTCCTCCGCGATTTTTAATGCCGTTATTTTTTGACATTCGAAAAAGGAAATTGTTTTAAAATTTTTAGCTTAATATAGTAAATTTTCTCCTATGCGATTTTTGCTTTTTTAGAGCTTTTTATCTAGATATTTAGCATTTGTTCGCGTTCCAAGACGATCTTTTGACATTCGTAAAAGGAATTCAATTGCAACCTATTATCCCAATATATTAAATTTTGTCCTTCGTTATTATTGAAGTTTCTGTGACTTTGGCGGTTCTTCGCGATCCGCGGCGAATTTTAACATTAATAGAAAGCTCTTGTGCAACATTTAGCGTCATTATAGTTCGTTTTATCATCTACGATTTTCAACGCGATTTTCCTCGTCATTCCGAGTTTCGCGCCAAATATTGGATATTCGTTGAACGAATTCCAGTTATAATGTTCTCTATCGTAAAATATGCCTTCTGAGAATTTTGGATTTTTAGCGTACTTTTAAAAGATTTTATCTGAAGTTTTTTTTAATTCGCAGCGATTTTTTTCGCATTAGTAAATTTATTTTAAAAAAATGTAAATACACATTTCATAAAGAAACTTTAAAAGACATACCGAATTCTTATTTACTTTACATTCTTTTGCTTACTTACACAAATACAAATGTAGCATCAGAATTTGAAATCTATTAAGGAATCCGGTTTTAATCTTTTAGCCCATTATAGTAAATTCTGTCAGTGAAGTCTATTCGGATTGTGTAAAGTAATTTTCACTATAGTGACAAGTCACTTTAAGTGATTTTTAGAATTTTTCCGCGATTCTCATAGATTTTTTGACATTCGAAAAAGAATTGTTCTGAATGTATGAATTGTTTATGAATTTAAGTTATTGGATTTTTTTTCATGCAGTCTAAAGCCATGCAAGACCATTTTATATAAAACGTTATAATGCGTGGTTTAATATATATTAATTCTTCAGTGTATTTTTTTCTAATTATGTTATGCATAAATTTGTCATTAATTTCTACAGTTAAACAAGTGGGTAAGTGTGATCACAGATCGCACAGAGGGATTCGTTTAATATTCCTTTCAAAACACTTTATCTTTTTGAAAAATCTGTTAGTATCACATTTCACAACCAGAGGGCGCACTTGATTCTAAACAAACCTGTATCCGGACGAAAATCCGTTTTACATACTATCCTTGGATATATTAGTGGAGGGGATTGGGCCCATAGCACCTGAGATAAGTAGGCGCACCTGGCGGAAAAAATGTAACTAAAATATGTAAGGCTATGGTGCACAATATGAAAGTATGGTCAAAGGGGTGTCGGCAAAAGTTGGAAAATTTCTCCCCGGGTTAAAAGGGCGGAGGTTAGAAAAATTGCTTAAAATACACAAGTTAGAGCCCAGAGGGGTAAATAATAAAAGACTTTTTGAAAATTTTATGATTTGTCGTGTGGTCTGAGGAATTCAGCTATACGTATGCAAAATTTCATGTCACCAACTTAATTAGGGGCTCTCTTAGAAAGAATTGCTTCAAATACGTATGTGGTAGCTCAAAGGGTTAAACGTAAGACTTTTTCAAGATTTTATGATTTGTCGCCTGGCCTCAGGTGTTCTGCAATAAGTATGCAAAATTTCAAATCTCCAATTTAATTAGGGGCTCACATAGAAAGAATGGCTTAAAATACATAAGCTGGAGTTGGAAGGGTTAAACATAACAGTTTTTCAAAATTTATTATTTGACGTGAGATCTGAGGTGTTGAGCAAAAGGTGAAGTGTTGAGGTATGCAAAATTTCACGCCTCCAACCTAAATAGGGGCTCACTTAGAAAGAATTGTTTAAAATGCACATGTGGGAGCACAAAGGGTTAAATGTACGACATTTTCAAAATTTTATGATTTGTCGTTTGATGCGAGGTGTTCAGCTATAAGTATGCAAAATTCCACGCCTCCAACCTAATTAGGGGCTCACTTAGAAAGAATTGTTTAAAATACACATGTGGGACCCCAAAAAGTTAAACGTACGACATTTTGAAAATTTTATCATTTGCGTATGATGTGAGGTGTTCAGCTATAAGTATGCAAAATTTCACGCCTCCAACCTAATTAGGAGCTCACTTAGAAAGAATTGTTTAAAATACACATGTGGGACCCCAAAGGGTTAAACGTACGACATTTCCAAAATTTTATGATTTGTCGTTTGATGTGAGGTGTTCAGCTATACGTATGCAAAATTTCACGCCTCAAAACTAATTAGGAGCTCACTTAGAAAGTATTGTTTAAAATAATCATGCGGAAGCCCAAAGGGTTAAATGTACGACTTTTTCAAAATTTTATGATTTGTCCTTTGATGTGAGGTGTTCAGCTATAAGTATGCAAAATTTCACCTCTCCAAACTAATTAGGAACTCACTTAGAAATAATTGTTTAAAATAGACATGCGGGAGCCCAAAGGGTTAAATGTACGATTTTTCAAAATTTTATCATTTGTCGTATGATGTGAGGTGTTCAGCTATAAGTACCCAAAATTTCATGTCTCCAACATAATTAGGGGCTCACTTAGAAAGAATTGTTTAAAATGCACATGTGGGAGCACAAAGGGTTAAACATACGACATTTTGAAAATTTTATGATTTGTCGTTTAATGTGAGGTGTTTCGCTATAAGTATGCAAAATTTCACGTCTCCAAACTAATTAGGAGCTCACTTAGAAAGAATTGTTTAAAATACACATGTGGGACCCCAAAGGATTAAACGTATGACATTTCCAAAATTTTAGGATTTGTCGTTTGATGTGAGATGTTCAGCTATAAGTACCCAAAATTTCATGTCTCCAACATAATTAGGAGCTCACTTAGAAAGTATTGTTTAAAATACACATGCGGGACCCCATAGAGTTAAATGTACGATTTTTTAAAATTTTTATGATTTGTCTTATGATGTGAGATGTTCAACTGTGAGTACCCAAAATTTCACGTCTTCAACATCTATAGTTTCTGAGAACGGGCTCTGTGACGGACAGACAGACAGACAGAGGAGCGAGACGAATAGGGTTTCGTCAGATGAACGAAACCCTAAAAATATCACGTTGCAGACAAGTTTTTCTTTCAATGAGGCATGTCGCAGAAAGCTTAAAAACATTCTGCCACAAGATATGCCAGGTTAACTATAGATGACAAATAAAGAATTTATGAATATTTTTGACGAAATTTAACGCCTAGATGTAATGTAATAGCCATACATTTAGATGAAATGTAATAAGTATTGTATAAAATTTTAGAGAAAGACGGCCAGAATAGGTGGCGCTTGATAGCGGAATTTTGTTTCATTTCCAGGATGGACGAGGTAGCTATTGAAAAGAAAAAATCCCTGCCGGCCCAGCCTACAGGCAGTGGTAGATTTCGAAGACAAATATACTAATTTCACAAACAAAAACTAAATCATGATTAAAGATAAATCCACTTTAACAATTTTATCTGGCCGTTTTTGACGAGTTTTTATTTCATTTTTATATAATAGCTGGTTTTATCAGAATCATGTTAGGGCGGTATTCAAAAAAATACTTTTCCATGCTCAACAACTCGAAATATTCTGGCATAATTCCAGATTCATTTTTAATAATAATAATAAAAAAATATATATGAAATTTGCTGACATGATTTTTGAAGAGATTTATAAGCGACCTGTTTTTTTTATTTTTTGTTCAATTAATTAAAACTTGATATATAAACAATTATTTTCTTAGAAGGACAATATTTTTCGTTTCTAACACAATCGCTTCGGGAAATTCCGTTCAGAATGCCCACTTTGACATCATTTTTGAAATATATTCTGCCTCTATCAAAAAATCGATCATTACGGTACATTATATAGTTTCTGAATAAGCGAATCTACCAATTAAATGCGTTTGAGAGCAAAAATGAATTTAAAAATGAGTCAGAAAATAAGCAGTTTGGATTTGAGTGCATCCTTAATACAATGATTTTTCCAACACAATCCGATTCGGTAAATTCGGTTCAAAAGGCCCTTTTTAACAGCATTTTTAAAAATATATTCTGCCTCTATCAAAAAATCGACCATTACGGTACATTATATAGTTTCTGTGTAAGAAAACGTACCAATCGGATATGGATATCAATTGGAAACAAGATATATGATAAATTCATGGGGATTTTATATCTTTTGAATTGACGGAGTTATGGAAATTTTTCTTCTTCAAACCCCCTTTTTGTTTTCGTTTTTAATTTTTTTTTCTTTTGCGGTACGAATTGGTCCTATCAAAAACTTGTGAATATAAAAGTTGTAGATAATGTTAAGGAGATTTATAATAAAATTAATCGGATTTGATATCTTGAGAATTGGCGAAGTTATGAATTTTTTTCTCCCAAAAACCCTATTTTTTGCGCCCTTCGAGACCATTTTTAGCTTTATCAAAAATCTGTGATACATAAATTTTTGGATTTTTAGAGAAGTAATAAAAACTTTAAAGTGATTTGATATGTACAAAAATTAGGAAGTTGTGGGGGGTTTTCTGTTTTTACAAAACCCCTCCCTATTTCCATCCCCTTGGTCCGATTTTGCTCATGAACGAACTTGACCGAGATTTTATGCCCATTGATTTTATGTATCAGTTTGGAAGAGATTGGTGCAGAATTACGAAAGTTATCGTGTCCAGAAGAAAGTGATATATATATATATATATATATATATATATATATAAAGTTTTTTACTGAGGGTGGTTTTGGGTTCTAGGGTTGATGATCGGTGTAGATCTGCAAAAATTTTTCAGAAATTCCAACATAGGAACGATCCCAATAGGTAGTATTTCATACAAAATCTACTTAAAAACAAACTGAATCACCTAATTGTCCTATCCGCGTCATCAGCCAAAAGCCGTTCCCCAAAGTGGGCTATTTCCCTATCCGTGTTTAATTTTCACATTTGTAATACGCCAAAATTTTTCACGTTTTTGGGTATATTACCCATTGATTAGACTTCATTACGAATTTTTTTGTGCCTTGCCCATTGCTTTGAAACATATATTGACAAAAGACGTGATGTGTAAAAATAATAATTAAAAAAAAATCTGTGTGAGATAGCAGAAAGTTTCATCCGATTTAGTTGTTTTTTCTTTTTTTGATCGACTATACGCTTCCCGGAAGCGTATTTCAGAAGTGCACATTCACAACGCGACCGGGAGAAATACTGTCCTCTGATTGGTTGAATGAATTGCATCACTACCAGCAAATGTTTGTTTACTTTCGCAGAGCAGTTCTACCGCCTATAAACACGCGGTTATCTGAACTAAAAACACGCTAAAATATAGTTACGATAGGATAGTTTTCTTAATTAAGGAATAAATTTTAATTGTAGTCAGAAATTAGTCATTTACATGCAATTACAAGCCATCTTTAATAATTCCATGCCAATTGCATGTCGCCGATAAGCAATGCTACTTTTAATTCAGAATATTTTTTTAATAGTTAAAAATTAAATTTATCTGTTTAAATGACTTTTTTTAAATTAAGTGATTTTGACAAATGAAATTCTTGATGAAGATAAAATTATTTAGTACATTAAAAGTATTAACTTTATTTATTCTTCAAAAAAAAAAAAAAAAAAAAAAAAAAGGGGGGGGGAAGAAAGAAAAAGAAAAAGCATTGCTTTTACTTAAAAAAAAAAACTTCCACTTAAAGAAAAAACCTTAGTATCATGTGACTTTCAGAACATAAGTTAAAGCATTCTTTCTTTGTTTTTCTTTCTTTTTTCTTTTTTTTAGCTCTTATTCAAATTGATTTCACTTACTTTTTTTGAATGTCATTTATTTTATTAGTAAGTTTACTTTCATATAGCATTTCTGCATCTATTGAGAAGTACCTTAACTAATAGCGCACTAGTTTTTTTTTTTTAAATTAAAGTATATATTTTAATATATTTTTTTAATGTGTTTAATTTGTAGTCAGATATTAGTTATTTACATGCCACATATAATAATGCATGCCAATTGCATGTTATAGTTAAGCAATGCTGCTTTTAATCTCAAAATTTTCTAAACAGAAAAAAAAAAATTACTTCCATTACTTATTATTATTATTATCATATTAATCATGTATTTTCCACACCATTAGTTAAGGAATTCTTTCATTTCTTTTTTTCTTTTTTTTTTTTTTTTTTTTTTTTAGCTCTTATCCAAATTGATTTCACTTACTATTTATTGAATGTCACTTATTTTATTAGATAGTTCACTTTTTTTAGCAGTTCTGCCATCTATTGGATAATTTCTTAACTAATAACAGTTTATTTATTTTTTTTGTTTTTTAAATTAAGGTATAAAATTAAAAACCTTTTTATGTATTTAGTTTGTACTCAGAAATCACTTGTTTATATGCTATGCTTGCTTTTATGTCATCTATAAGCAATGCAGCATTACATCTCATAATATTCTGAACATTTTTTATTTTTTTATAGTTTAAATTTAAGCCTCTACATTAAACTTTTCACTTTAAATAACCTTTTTAAACATAATTGTATCAGATTAGCATGATTTCAGGAAATGAATTTCTTGATTAACCCTCCGTCTACCAGACGGGTCCATTGGACCCGACAGGTACATACAAAATATTCATTCAAACCAGAAATTTCTTTAAAATAAACTAAGTATATAAACCAGACAAAAATAAGGTAAATAAATAAGTTAAATAGTTTTAAATAAAAATTCTGGTGTAGAACGTTTTATTAAAACTTCAATAAAATTCCCGGTAGATCTAGGGTTAAGATAGAATAGTTTAATACATTAAATGTAGTTTGTTATCTGTCTGTTGCAGGAAACTGGCCTTTCTCTTAAAAAAATAAATAAAAAACTACACCCATTATTTACAGTCATGACAATATTATTAGTTGTAAGCCTTTACTTTTTTCCACTTGTATTCAAATTGGCTCCAATTAATTTAAATACTTTCAAGGAAATTAAAGTCTTAAAACGAAGACAGAGTGTCGAAATTAGGTACCAAAATATTTATTATATCACCAGCAAGATTTTAAAAATCATTTCTCATTTCTGCCATAACGCAAACAAAACACAAACGTATGCTGGTAGTGAGGATTTTCGTTCAGCCAATCAGAGGACAGTATTTCTTCCGGTCGCGCTATGAATGTGCACTTCTGAAATACGCTTTCGTAAATGAGAGCTTATGTGCCTGCCGGTTCTGTATGTATGCACGTATGTACATAACGCGATAACTCTTGATAGAAATATCCGATTTGCTTCAATTTTTTTTCTACGTTTATTCTGATAAGGCACTTCCTTGATTAGTTTTTGGGGTTCATTGGTTAAGGATAAAGGGGGCTAGTCCCCCCCCCCAATTAATTTAGATAAATGGGTTTTTCATGCAGAAATATTCGATTTGGTATACCGGTTTGTTATGTTAAGGAGCTGCCTTGATTAGATTTGGAAGCTCATTACTTAAGTATAAAGGGGGGAAAGGGGGGTCTACCCCTCCCCTTAACTTAGATAAATAGGTTTTTCATGTAGAATTATTCGATTTGCTCGAAATTTGGTATACCGGTTTATTATGTTAAAGAGCTGCCCTGATTAGATTTGGAGGTTCATTAGTTACATATAAAGGGAGGAAAAGGGGCTACCCCCCCTCTTAATTAAGATAAATAGGTTTTTCATGTAGAAATATGCGATTTGCTCCAAATTTGGTATACCGGTTAATTATGTTAGCAGCTTCCCTGATTAGATTTTGAAGATCATTGTTATGTATAAAGGGGGGCTACTCCCAGTTGATTAAGATAAATATGTTTTTCATGTAGAATTATTCGATTTGCTCCAAATTTCGTATACCGCTTTATTATGTTAAGGAGCTGCCTTGATTAGATTTGGAGATTTATTGGTAAAGTATAAAGGAGGGACGGGGGCTAGTCTCCCCTTAATTTAGATAAATGGGTTTTTCATACAGAATTATTCGATTTGCTTCAAATTTGATATACCAGTTTATTCCAATATGGCTTCCTTCATTTGATTTGGAGGTTTATTGGTTAAATATAAAAGGAGGAATGGGGGGCAAGTGTCCCCTCCCCTTAATTTAGATAAATGGCTTTTCATGCAGAATTAACTGAATTTAGTTTAATTTTTTTTTCTAGGTTCATTCTGATAAGGAGCTTTTCTGATTAAATTTGAAGGTTCATTGGTTCAGCATAAAAGGAGATATGGGGGAGCTAATACCCCCTTAATTTAGCGGAATGGTTTTACTATGCAGAATTATCTGATTTGCTTCAAATTTGGTAAGCCAGTTTATTATCTTAAGGAGCTTCCCTGATTAGATTTGGAGGTTCTTTGGTTAAGTATAAATGGGGAAAACAGGGGCTAATCCCTTCATTTATTGTTCGAGGGGCATTATTGTTTGAAATAAGAGTATAATATACAATTAGTGTGAACAGCCTGTGAGCTCAATGCCATCAGTTTAACTGGGGAATTTTCTTTTTATTTAGATACTTTTTCTTTCTTTCTATGCACTTGCAGTGATATACACATATGATATACATTTATTAGTTGCATATGTTACGGATTCAAGAAATCAGTAAAATATCAATACATGAAATACATTTATAACAATGTTACTATTTAAAAGTATTTAATAATACCTTATTGTTACATAATGCATTCAAAAGTAATATTGTGTTCTTGCACTCACTCCCTGCCCGGAGAGGTCAAAAGCAAAACTTATCAACAAAACAGTGGGTAACATTCTTCCTATACTGATAAACTCAAGTATAATTTCCTACATATTATGCTCCTGCTTTCTCTAACAGCGAATTATGGCAGAAGAACAAGAATGCCAAACGTTGAGACATTCGAAATTTTGGAATGAAATGATTATATAATCCATTTAATAGCTTTATATTTTCATAAAATCATATAAAAATAGTATTAATAATAATAAATGTAACAGACTATTTGGATGTAAAGAAAAAGTTACTAAAAAAAGAAAAGTTTGGTTACATCAAAAATGATAATGATATCAAAAAGCAAACCTCCCTCCCCCCAGAGATATCTTACAATATCATGTGCCAGACCCCCCTCCCCCCTAAAATGATAACGTTATATAATATGCATAGCCCCTTTATTTGGCAAAGTTGAAAAGCAATTACACAGAAATTTTGCCAGAGGAATGGGAGCAAATATTAAAATCCAATAAATATGATTTGAAATCTGAATATTTAAGAATAAAGGTTTTATATTTTCAATATTCGAAAATTAGTAAATATTGCTGTCAGGTTGAGATGGCGATGTTTGAAAAATAAATACAAGTTTGTAGATTGCTGAAAGTAAATTTAATAAATAGTGATAAATAATAAAGATTAATTTTAAATAGGAGAAATTATAGAGAATATTTATTTTACTTTTTGATAAATAAATTTATTAAGTTGAAATTGAATGTGAAGTTTTGTTTATTTTAATAAAAAAAAGTATAAAATTTTAATTTATGCAAAAATTATGTTAATTTGAATGGGAAATGTAATGTAATGTTTTTAACATCAAACAATCATGAATATTTTTAACATCATTGGAGAAACAGGTAAATGAATGTTATTTTTGTCTTTTAACCCTTTATGCACTGAATTATGAATTCGTGAAAATTTTATCTTCTAAAGCCTTTTTCATGAATTTTTGAAACTAAATTAGAAGATTTACATAATCATTTAATAAATTTTAGAAGGATTTTGGGAGAATTGAAGGATTAATCAAATTTGAATTTATAGGGATTTTGTGCAATATTTATAACCCCACTCAAATTTTTTATTTTAAATATTTTTCTTAGTATTTTGTAGAACTGGGAAATGTACAAATATAATGTTCTTACAACAGAAATATAAAAATATTTCCGAATTGAAAATCCCCTCCTCCTCCCCGAACTCCAAGAAAGCTGAAAAGATGCAAAGGCAAAAGAAATCCTCCTTTAAAAAATATTTTTGTTTTGTGTAACCCATAATGCTTTTGGAACAAGATAAAGTAATACATCCATAACTCTTTCTAAACTGTATTACAACTAATCGTTGTATTAAATGAATTTTATAACAAGTTATTTTAATGGTACTTACAAGTACCGTCAGTAAATAAAGGGTTAATCCTTGATTTAAAATAAATATCTAAAAAGAATTTTAAATGAATATAATATATATATTCTTTTTAAGATTTGGTTTGAACTAAATATATTAAAAATACATTAAAGGATAAAAAACAAAAAATCTTAATCATCACTGTTAAAGACACGATTAGATGGGTGATACTTATCGTAAAAACATTCAACACATAAAATTACATTACAAACAGCACAATTTATAAAAGCAACCTTTTTACATGAACAAGATTTTTAAAAAAATGTTGTCGGAAAGCATAAATCATTTAGATTTCTGAAAATTTCTCTGTTGTTTATTGGTTTTGATGCAGACCATGCATATCTTATCATGGGTCAAAAATGAGGGATAGCTAAATTGTTGTAATATAATTGAATGAATATTTCTAATGTCTTCTCTTGAGGCTATTTGCCTCTGGCTTTCTAGCAAACTTGTTCCATTTTGAAACCTTTTGATGAAATTTTTTACTTTGCGAAAAAAATGGACATCACATGGCAGGCAAACGGGGGTACATTTTAGTGGAAAAACCTTTTTAACACATGATACATCTCCATTTTCATTTTCGAAGATCTCATCATACATTGTGGAATCTGTCTAGCATGCCCACAAATCAATTATCGAAAGAAAGTCACGATTTTTAACATATGGAAGCAGACAAGCTTTTAAATAGTGTCCAAAAATTTCTTTTGTCAACTTACCTGATTTAGAACACATAACAATTATGTTTTTGAAAGTGGCACTTAATTTATTTACCTTCATTTAAACAAATGGTCCAAACGCGCTAGATTGTTCACGTAAACAGACAAAAACAAATGGTAAAACTTTCCCAGATGCTGTAATGGCATACTGGGCTGCTGTGTAAGAATGAGTTAATTGATTCAAATTTCTTTTGATGAAAACAGATTTAGCACCCTGCTCAGCAAGTGATCTGTTGTAGGTCGTTTGGTACTGACAACCAATTTGGTCAGTATTTATAACATAATCTATGTCAAATTTACTTATTAGAAGTTTTGTTTGCATGCAGAATTTTTCCGCTGCTTCCATTATCTCTTCAATTGTTGCAACTTCTTTGTGACTCACAAACTTCATATTACTTTATGTTGTCTTATCCCAGGGTTCTTTTTAAATCTTTCTATCCAGCTCGAACTTGCTAGGAAATGGAAATCATCCAATTGGAAACAGGCAGCTGCATTCATTGCCCAGTGTTGTAAAATCTGTGTTGTCACCTATGTATTAGTATAAAAAAAAACAGTTAATAAATTAAAATGAATAATATATTATATAGGGTAGAAGTGCCAGTAATGGACACCCTTCAATGTTTTTATTTGTTTAAAAAAAATAACCAATAAAAATTTAGCTTTTATTATTTTTTTCATAACTCCCCATTTCATGTTTTGTAATATGGGTTATTCTTGACACTCTGCATCAAACCAATCAGGAAGCAGAAAATAATGTTTCAAAGTTCCACTGCTTTTCAGTGAAAATCTTCATTAACATTTTAAGAACTAGCTTCACTTAATAAATTTATATATATTTCATTTATTTATTTTTAATTTTTCATGTTTTTGTTTTGGTAGTAATAGAAAACTGAATTTTACATACTAATGGCCATTTAGAAAATTTCATTTATTTTTAAGATTTTAAAACCCGTGTCCATTACTAGAATGCTTAATTAGTCAATTTCCAGTAATGGACACCCCATGTACACATTGCTAAAGATGAAATTTCAGTAATGTTTGCAGTGCATAAAATCTTTTGACTTATCTGAAAACCTAAGTAATCAAATTTAATTTTTAAATTGCACTTACCAAAATGTAATAACACCAAAAATTTTTATAATTAGCTGCTTTTAATTAATTTCGTGTGGTTAATAAAATTTTCAATATTTTAATGACATTAAGTTATTTATAACTTTGCCTTGCATAATTTATAATCTGGCAATCAGTAAAATAAATCAGGAAACAGAATGTTGTTTAAGGGCATAGGTAAAATAGGGGCTCATAGGGCTCAACCCCTCCACATTTAAATAAAAATAATAAAGTTACATAAGTTGTTAAAAATAAATCTATTATTTCCTGTCTTAAATAATTGCTTATTTATCTCTGACAAAAGAAAAAAAATGTAATATTAAAATATTAATTAAATTTATAGTAGTAATGAAACTAGTAAATCTGCAGATCAGTGGCCTCAAACACCAGTTCTGTGGTTTTATTTTGAAATTATTTTATTTAGTATATAAAGCATTCAACCCGTAGTATTATTTCTTTCATATTTGTATAGTTGTGGGGAGTTCTGTTATAAATAGTGAGATCAAATCTGTTATAAATGGAATATACGAATCTATGCATTAATATTCCAAAACTTCTTTATTTCTGAATTTATTTTGTTACCCCTCTAAACCCCTGACTGTTTCAATAATTTAATAACTGTAATTCCCTGACATTTAGTATTTTAAACAAACTAAAGTAATTATAATATTGATATTATGATAATCACAATAATTAATTTAAACAGTGAATAATTTTCACAAATATTTTATTAATTATTGATATTCTAATTGTTAAAATTTATTTGAAAATAACTACTTTGTTTCATTAGTATTCTTTCATGAAATTTTGGTTCTAAATAATCATAAAAACAATTATACAGTAGACTGCCTCAAATCCGCACAGCTTGGGACCAGAGGGTGTGCGGATTTTTGAATTTTGAGGATTTCTGGTCATTGATTTGTTTACATTTTTGAACCATTAATTCGATTGGATGCTTACAATAAACTAAAACATTAAAACAAGTAAAATATAAAAATAATTTATAAGTTTAAACATAAGTAATTATTAAAATAATTATGTAAAATAAAAATTTAGAAAAATATTAAATTATTAGTGATGAAACCGATTCAATTCGATTCCAAAAGTCCTAAGCTGCCATCTACTGGTAAAGCGATCGTATGATCGATATGTCATTATTCGTTTTTAGCTATTTTAACTTTAATAATCTTTTTCATTGTTATTTAGAGTCTTGAATGCTTTTCTTATACTGCTTTGTATGTTTAGAAATAAATTTGTCTATAATTTAAAAAGAAAAATCCGCGAACAATAATTTAAAAATAGCGTTCTGGTTCGTGGATTTTTCCATTTCGAACCTTGGAATTTTTTATATAGATATGCTAATTTATATCAAAATCAAAGTAATGTAAATTTATTTAGTAATAAATCAGCTGTAATAGCCAGAAGAGAATGATTAACAAAAAAATTAGTAAAAATAAAACATTGCCGTAGTCGTTGATTTCGGCTCCATCTTGAATTTTGTTCCTGCAACTTAACTGTAGATTTTATTCTTTACATCTGAAAAAATACGCGGATTTTAGGTGTTCGCGAATTTTAGGGTCGCGGATTTAAGGGAGTCTACTGTATCTATTATTTTTTGGAGGCGTCCATTACTGGAATTTTGGGTATTTTGATATATTTCTGTTATTTACAATAAAAGTTTGATTAATATTTAGAAATGAGACTATGAGAACGGTTAAGTATTGTTGATAGATTAATATGATAGTGACAAAACTGGAATATAATACAGTAGACTCCCTTAAATCCGCGACCCTAAAATCTGCGAACGCCTAAAATCCGCGTATTTCTTCAGATGTAAACAATGAAATTTACAGTTAAGTTGCAGGAACAAAATTCAAGATGGCGCCGAAATCGGCAAATACCGCAATGTTTTTTTTACTAAATTTTTTGTTAATCATTCTCTTTTGGCTATTACAGCTGATTTATTACTAAATAAATTTACATTACTTTTGATTTTGATATAAATTAGCATAACTATATCAATAAAATCCCTGCCGGCCCGGCCTATAGGCAGAGGTAGATTTCGAAGTTAAGTATACTAATTTCACCAATAAAAACTAAATCATTATTAGATATAAATCCACTTTAACAGTTTTGTCTGTCTGCTTTTGACGAGTTTTTATTTCCTTTTTATATAATATCTGGTTTTATCAGAATCATGTTAAGGCGGTATTAAAAAAAATACTTTTCCACGCTCAACAACTCGAAATTTTCTGTCACATTTTCAGATTCATTTTTAATAAAAAAAAAAAAATATGAAACATGCTGATGTGATTTTTTAAAAGATTTATAAGCCTGTGGTTTTATTTTTCTTTGAATTAATTAAAACTTGATTAATAAACAATGATTTTCCCAGTAGGGCAATATTTTTCGTTTCTAATACAATCGCTTCGGGAAATTCCGTTCAAAATGCCCATTTTGACATCATTTTTTGAAATATATTCTGCCTCTATCAAAAAATCGATCATTACTGTACATTATATAGTTTCTGAATAAGAGAATCTAGCAATTGGATGCGTTTGAGAGCAAAAGGGAATTTAAAAATAAGTAAGAAAATAGACAGTTTGGATTTGAATGCACCCTTAATAAGATGATTTTTTTCTTCAACCACTATGTATTTTTAATTTGTTTTTGCTGTAAGAATTGGCCCTATCAAAAACTTGTCTATATAAATGTTGAAGACAATATTAAGAAGATATATGATAAATTCATGGAGATTTTATATCTTGTGAATTGACGGAGTTATGAAAATTTTTCTTCTTCAACCCCCCCTTTTTTGTTTTCGTTTTTACTTTTTTGCGGTACGAATTGGTCCTATCAAAAACTTGTGAATATAAAAGTTGTAGATAATATTAAGGGGATGTATAATAAAATTAATTGGATTTGATATCTTGAGAATTGACGAAGTAAGGAATTTTTTCTCCCCAAAATCCTATTTTTTGCGCCTCTTGAGTCTATTTTAAATTTTATCAAATATCTGTGATGCATTAATTTTTGGCGCTATTTTTAGAAGTAATAAAAACTTTAAACTGATTTGATATGTACAAAAATTAAGAAGTTATGGGGGTTTATCGGTTTTCACAAAACCCCTCCCTATTTCCATCCCCTTTGTTCGCTTTTGCCCATTAACGAACTTGACCGAGATTTTATGTCCCTTGATCTTATGTATCAATCTGAAAGAGATTTGTGCAGAATTGCGGAAGTTATCGTGTCCAGAAGAAAGTGATAACACAATTGCTTCGGGAAATTCCGTTCAAAATGCCCACTTTGAGATCATTTTTTGAAATATATTCTGCCTCTATCAAAAAATCGATCATTGCGGTACATTATATAGTTTCTGAATAAGCGAATCTACCAATTAAATGCGTTTGAGAGCAAAAATGAATTTAAAAATGAGTCAGAAAATAAGCAGTTTGGATTTGAGTGCATCCTTAATGCAATGATTTTTCCAACACAATCCGCATCGGGAAATTCGGTTCAAAGTGCCCACTTTAACAGCATTTTAAAAAATATATTCTGCCTCTATCAAAAAATCGACCATTACGGTACATTATATAGTTTCTGAGTAAGAAAACGTACCAATTGGAAGCCTTTGAGAGCAAAAATGAATTGTAAAATGAGTCAGAAAATAAGCAGTTTGGATTTGAATACACCCTTACTTAGATGATTTTTTTCTTCAACCGCTATGTATTTTTTATTTGTTTTTGCTGTAAGAATTGATCCTATCCAAAACTCGTCTGTATAGATGTTGTAGACAATATTAAGAAGATATATGATAAATTCATGGGGATTTTATATCTTTTGAATTGACGGAGTTATGGATTTTTTACTTCTTCAAACCCTCTTTTTGTTTTCGTTTTTAATTTTTTTTGCGGTACGAATTGGTCCTATCAAAAACTTGTGAATATAAAAGTTGTAGATAATATTAAGGAGATTTATAATAAAATTAATTGGAATTGATATCTTGAGAATTGATGAAGTTATGAATTTTTTTTCTCCCAAAAACCCTATTTTTGCGCCCCTTGAGCCCATTTTTAACTTTATCAAAAATCTGTGATACATAAAATTTTGGCCCTATTCTTAGAAGTAATAAAAACTTTAAACTGATTTGATATGTACAAAAATTAAGAAGTTATGGGGGGTTTTCGGTTTTCACAAAACCCCTCCCTATTTCCATCCCCTTGGTCCGATTTTGCCCATTAACGAACTTGACCGAGATTTTATGCCCATTGATTTTATGTATCAGTTTGGAAGAGATTGGTGCTGAATTACGAAAGTTATCGTGTCCAGAAGAAAGTGATATATATAGATAGACAGATAGATAGATAGATAGATAAAGTTTTTTATTGAGGGTGGTTTTGGGTTCTAGGGGTCATGATTGGTATAGATCTGCAAAAAGTTTTCAGAAATTCCATTATAGGAACGATCCCAATAGGTAGTATTTCATACGAAATCTACCTAAAAATCCCAGGGTACGAAATGGAAAAATCCACGAACCAGAACGCTATTTTAAAATTATTGTTCGCGGAATTTTTTTTTAAATTATAGACAAATTTATTTCTAAACATACAAAGCAGTATAAGAAAAACATTCAGGACTCTAAATAACAATGGAAAAGGTTACAGTGAGCACAATAAGCTATATATACTGATAATAGCATTAACACTGTTCTCCTTGCTATCACTAGATGGCAGCATAGGACTTTTGAAATCGAATTGAATCGATTTCATTCGTAAATTTTTTATTTTACATAATTATTTTAATAATTACTTACTTTTAAACTAATAAATTATTTTAATATTTTACTTATTTTAATGTTTCACTTTATTGTAAGCGTTCATTATAATTTCCCTTGCTTAACTACCAATAAAATTAATGTTTTAAAAATGTAAACAAATCAATGACCAGAAATCCGCAAAATTCTAAAATCCGCACAACCTCTGGTCCCAAGCTGTGCGGATTTGAGGGAGTCTACTGTATAACTCTTAATTAAAAAATAGTTTTTAAAGAAATTCCTTAAGGGTGTCAATTACTGGCACATCTACTCTATATTATTAATATTATATTGTAATTAATGTAATACAAATTTGAAATTTAATTGTAGTTACATGAGTAACTGAAAAAAATTGTATTGTTTTACCTGTTCCACATTTTTTTGAGCTTCAACAAATCTTTCATATGTTTTATAATCGATGGTTTTCCATTTGTGAAAGTGGGTTCCTCCATGATTTACATCATCTTTCCATCTACATGAGAGATGCTTTTGTTTTAACTAAGGTGTCAGCGATTTTAATCAAATGATTTTTAAAAACAAATCATTGATTAAAATCAAAAATTTTCTAAATGTTTAAAATGTCAAAAAAATGATTAAAATCTAAGATGAACATAATTTGAAAGTTTCTTGAAGTATTTTGACTTATGAATAAATAAAAAAAGAGCTTTAAATAATTGTTTCTAAGCTTAATTCCTGAGTAATGTAAAAAATTAAAAACAGTTTGTGAAAAGCATTGTTTTTATCCAACTTAAAAGTTTCATTTAAAAATGATATTTAAATCTAATATAATTTGCAATGGCATAATTTCCTATAGGAAATCAATTTATGCATTATTTTATATAAAATAAACACAGAAAGTGTAATAAGTTTCTGCAAGTAAAAGAATAAATAGTCAGTGTCTTAGTTTCTAGTTCTACTTTTATAATAATAAATTAATAGCAATCTCAAGTTAAAGAAAAATGAAAGAATGACATCTGCTCCACAGCTAATTTGTAAATGAATGCATAAGAGAAAAAGAACTAATTGGTATAACAATGTTAAACACAGCAAGAGCTCCTTTGATATAAATTAATTTTTTTTTTTTTTTTTTTTTTTTTTTTTTTTTTTTTTTTTTTTTTTTTTTTTACTTTGTAACTCATATATAAACTAAATAAAAAAATTAATTAGGTATTGAAAAGGCTGCAAAACTTTCCTTAAAAAGAAAAAAAATTGAACCATTGAAAGCTACTGAGAGGTAATAATGCTGTTATTTAAGTATTGTGAGGATTTCAAATATAACTATTCTTATATTTATTCGGTATGTATGTATGAATGGGTTTAACTCATTTTCAAAATTTTTTTGGTTAGCATACACATACATGTGTGTAAGTTTAGATTTTGAGATTAACAGTAATTTTTCCAAGTACAAATGCAAAACAAGCTGCAAATAATATTTGTTAGTTTTGTCATTTGTGCTACTAACTAATGTAATTACTTATTTGCAGTTTTTATTAATTCTGGGATTGCTGCACAAAATGCACCCTGCCTTTAAAAAAAAGAAAAAAAAGTTAAATTCACCTGCAGTTGTAGCCAGACATGGCTGCACACTATTCCGCATTTTGTATCACAAAAATTGAATAGAAATTTTTGCCTTATTTAATCGACCGATTATGCCGATTTAAACAGGTGAAATTTTCTATAAAATTTTTGTGGTACAAAAAAGCAGAAAAGTTGGCAGCTATGGCAAGAAATTTCTTGTAATAAAACTTCCCCATTCAACAGTATTTCTAGATTCATGTGCCCAAGATCTTGCAAAAATAATAGAACTTTATTTCTTTAGAAAAACTGGATATTATTAAAACTTGTTATTTAATTGTATTTTTATGAATTACTTATTTTCAGTTTTTATTAATTCTGGGATTACTGTAAAAAATGCACCCTGCCTTAAAAAAATTCACCTGCAGTTGTAGCCAGAGATTTCTTGTAAAAAAACTTCCCCATTCAACAGTATTTCTAGATTTATGTGCCCAAGATCTTGCAAAAATAATAGAACTTTATTTCTTTAGAAAAACAGGATATTATTATTAAAGCATGTTATTTAATTGTATTTTTCAATTTGTGATTCATAAAATTATTAAAAATTAAGGACACTTTATTTATCATACTAAAAATTCTCTTTTTTTTCCCCTTATATTATTACTAAATACATTACTAATATATTTTCTCATGAAATAGTGCCCTTTTTTCGAACTAGCATCCTGCCCTTTTTTCTTTTCTAAAATGATACTACATTATTAATTATCATTTTAATAATTAGAGCTTTAAAATATATTAATATGTTCTAATTATAGAGTTAATTGTTTAATAATTATTAATTTGAAGTAGTGTTAACTATTTAATATTAAATGCAGTTATTAATAATTTTAATAAATGTTAAATTTCACTAGTATTTAACAAAGTTTTACATAATTATTACAATATTAATGTATATAACATTATTATATGATACTAACTAATAAAACTACTAATTTGCAGTTTTTATAATTTATGTAATTACTAACTAATAATTATAATCTTATTAATTAAAGTATAAAAACATAGATTATGTTAGCAATTAGTGGTGCAATTGTTTTGGAAACCTAAAACTCTTGGTAGCTATTCAGTATTTGAACGCTGAGAATAAAATCATAAAAATTCGATTTAAATAAAAGAAAATACGATTTTTTTACACCCTAGTATTTAGTGAATATCAACGAGTAGATTTGGAAAAAACGCTTCTATTTTGATACTTCTTTTTATCATTGTATAGACTCTTTCTGGTGGTTATCCGAGAAGAACTAAAGCATCAATAAAAAATGAAAAAAAAAATGTAATTAAAATTGACAATTTGCGGAAATCCCTCATCATTCAGCTAGTTTTAGCGAGCAACTAAAAATCAGCTCACTCTAACGCTGATATCTTTCTGAATTTTTACGATATTTGACTGGATATTTTTTAATAAGTTGCTCCATAGAGTTGACTATTAAATTATGTAAACAGATCCTTGTTATCAATTGCGCATTCATAGATAAAAATTATTTCATACAACTGCTCATATTTCTTAAAATATTTAATATATTTATATTCCAATTGCACTATATTGTTTCTACTGCCTTTTGTCAATATTTCTGAAACTAGAGTTAAATTTGGTTGAAAACCCTACATGTTTTAAGCCAAAAACATGCAAGAATTTTTTTAATAAGAAAAAAAAATTATTATTTAATAAGCTTAACTTTTAACTTGTTTTAACTTTTAATTTCTTAATATCTTAATATCTTATTTTAGTCAATGTCCTTATTTTAACACAATCTTTTCAAAGCATTTAAATAGACCAGATATACATCTACTACAAAAATTTTGAAACGTTCGGATGGATAGAAATATTTTGTGCAAAATAAAATGTGTGAAAATGTCCACGAAAGCAGTAGAATTATAATGTATGATATAAGGGGAGGAGGGGGTCCAAAATTGCCTAAAAGTTGATAACGTTATATATGCATAGCCCTTAACATTTTCATCTCCTAGAAATAATGCAGATTTTGAGAATTTTCTATGACAAGCAGAAGAAATTTTTCAGTTCCAGACATATTAGCAGTTAGTAGAATGGTTTTTATTTGTTTTGCTCCAGAGCAACTTTCATCTTTAAAAACTAAAGATTTCTCTGGTTTAATGAAAAAATTAAAGGAAATAACAACAGAAAGTAGCTATTATAAAATTTTGTAAAATACTGTACTACAGGAAGTTTTGTAAAGTACAGTTTGTTTGTACTTGTAAAAGAGAGCACTTTCATCAGCATTAAATGTGTCATTTTCATTGTGTTCATTTAAAAGTTTTTTCAATGTTGCATCTCTATATTGACTCACCATTTCAAAAATTATAAAGGTTACTAAATCAAGATGTGGATTATTTATGAGCCATTACAAGAAGAAGATTGTGCATATTGGAAAATGATGGAACGTCATCCAATAGTCGCTGAATTGGTGGTTAAAAATCACAAACCTATTGTATTTTGCTTTCATATTCTTCAGGCAGGCTTATTTAGGTTACTTCATTTATTTTTTAATGTTGATAATCTTGTAACTTGTGTTGTTATTGATTTTAATGTAGTTACAATTAGAGAGGAGAGAAAACCTTTTGGAAATTTTAGGGAAAAGACAATTTTTTTCTTTTCTCTCTTTTTTTTCCTAGGTTGGGGTGGAAGTTATTCCTATGTAGAAAATTTGAAATTAAAATTGAGTAGCTTCTGTTACCAATTATTCAACACTTTTATGTTGTGAGTTTAGAATAGTTACAAATAAAATCAGTTCAGATTTGGTACTTGCATCAAATAATTAGAGTAATGCCTAAACCAAAAGAAGTATGTTCTCAGATTTTTTTTTTCTTTGTGAATGTAACCTTTGTTACCAAGTGACAAAGGTTACAGATGCTTTTTTTTTTTTTTTCAAAATTAGCTATTAATTCTTCTATTAATATAATAAATTATAAACATCATTTCAGACATATTAGGCAAACAGAATTACTGAATTAAGTTGGTGTTGGTAACTTCTGTTTTGAAGAAATAATTAATTTCTGAAAATTTTGTATGCTATTATGTAATCTGTCAATTGACTTGTATACTCAATAAATGGACAAACAATCCCTAAAAGTCATTTTTGTATATATTTTTTCCAGAAATTTGAAGTATAAAATATGCAACTTGGTAACAGGTTACTTGATCATAATTTTATTCATTCTTCTTAAGCATGTTTTGATTAATATGTAGTATTGAGCAAAGTTGCCTATATTCATAAAAAACATTTTGGATACTTGGTATTTAGGACTATAAAATTTAGCATCATTGCAGAGTATCTACACTGTATCATATGGTTCTGCATATATAACAATGAAAGAACCTATGAACTGATTTAATATAAATGTATCATATCACATTAAAGACACTGAGCTTGAATCCAAAATCTACTTTTCAGGGTATTAAGATGTTAATTTTTTATCCCTCATAACTTATTGAAGTTTGTTTATACTGAGAGTAGATTTTTTTTTCATGTTTAGGTTTTAGAGCCATGTCATTATTTCTGAAGTTTTAAGATCTAAATTATCACAAATATATTAATCAGCTTATGATAGATTTCTTAATTGCAAGTCTAATCAAAATTAAAGGATTTTTTTTTTCAAATTTAAATTGCAAATAATACAGTATTAGTATTAGTTTTAATGCATAACTTATGTATTTTTAATTTTATCAAAGGTTATCACCAGCTCTGCCACATTCCAAAAATTGATTCATCTGTATTGAGAGCAGAAGTATCGTGGAGTTGTAGAAAATGCATATTTGCATCTGCTGCTAAAGTAAGTTATTGGATAATTCATCATTAAAAATTATGTTTGGAATTTCATATTTCGCTATTTTAAGTGCAGTAAACTCTGTCTAAGTCAGACTCTGTGCGAGATGCAAATCTGTCTCAGAAACACACTGTTGTTATACAGTAACCTCTGGCTAAGGTGGAATACTGTCTGCAACAGGAAAATATTCTCAGTCTTAATTGATTCTGCCTTAGACAGAATTTGCTGTATAAGTTGTGTTTCTTTGCTCTACGCTGTTTTATAAAGAATAAGATTGACTAATTTTATAAAAACAAAATCCAATTCGTTTCATTTTCAAAACAAGAATTCTCTCTTGAATATTACTTTTTAAACATTTTTTACAAATTTTACTCAATAGTAAAAATATTACATCTGCTTAAAAGTATTTTTGACAAATAAATTTATAGTTTATGACTATGAATTTATGGTAGATGAATTCAAATATGTTATCTTATGCTGTACTGTTTTTATCCTGACTTAACTTTCACTTTCCGTTAAAATTTTTGAAAATATTTTTCTAATAAAAATGAAGCCTTTTATGCATTAATTTTTCCTGGTATCTTTTTTTCTTTATGAATTAATCTATTTTTAAATTTCACTTAATTTAGTGTTTGTATATGCATGCATGAAGGGGTATGGACAGCTATTATGGTTAAATAAATTTTACAGGCATCCCTTGGCTTACGTATTTTGCGATTTACGTAAATTTGCAGTATTTATGAACACAATAGCGAATTTGATATGCATTTGCATACTTTTGATAATTGTTTTATAAATAAAATATGCAGATAAAAACCACAACCAGAATATAGTTTCATACATTAGTGAGAGTTATATTTTTATTGGGATATACAATCAAATCTTCAACAAAATGATTTCAAATCTAATTAAAATGAGACAAAAAATCTGGTGTTCAACCGTAATTATATTGGCTGAATTCAAACTAGAACGAAAGCTAATTTTAAAATTTCGATGAAGAGAGACAAGTGTTTTTTTGTCTCCTAACTTCACCTCTTCGTTTAATGTAGAGTAGATTGAAAATTGTTTAAATCAATTCATCAATTCTAAATTTATAAATCTTGCATCCCATAAGAGGTTTTTTATTTGAAAAGTGTTCTTTCAGTTTGTTTTTATGTATATTTATAGTTTATATCCCAGTAAATACTGCTGCATGATGCTTTATTCATAAAATAATACTGTGTAAATAATATATATATTCATAAAAAAGATACTGTACCAAACTCTAAGTCGTTAAAAATTATTGTTAACAAATATCATCTTCATTCTCGTTAATATTTAGATATAATTAATATATATTGTAGTTTCTTACGAAATTTTACATAATCAATTTAGAAATTCGACTTACGTAAAATTCAAGTTACGTAAAAGTTTGCGGAACACATTACTTACGTAAGTCGGGGGATGCCTGTATATATTTTTTTATACCCATGCACCTGCTAACAAGAATCAAGACTGGAAACATGACTTTTGGGTTTCGTTTTGGTTTACTGAGTAATACTTAATGTTTCATTTTAAATAAATTAACTTTTGGGGTAATGATTAAGAAAGATGTGTATTTTCATTATGATATGCTTATTGTTAGAATTGGCTTCAATATGTTGAAGGTGGAGAGGCGAGGTTGGGTGACTGTCCAAGGCACTAAAAATGAAGAGGTGGAAAATATGCAAAATACTTCGTTAAAAATTTAGGCATCATTCTTGGGGATACTGAAGCAAAATCTCGCCTTGTGTGTGCTAAAGCCACCTCTGATTTTTATTTTCAATTTTTAACTCTGTAATTTAGAGATTTTTAAATAGGATTTAATGCCTCTCAGGGTAAACCTGGAAATAAGGGGAAGTGTTGTAATTTTAAAATCACAAGAAAATCTAAGGTAATGCCTGTAATTTCCCCCTAAATATAAAATATTATTTAGTTCCCCCCCTTTTTTTTCGTTTTATGGAAAAGGGAAAGTTTTTTATGAGCATGAACAATGTTAGGCTTTTATTAATAACTAAAGGGAATTCTTATTTTATATAGTAATTTCAGAGCCTTGATTAAACCTTCTGTTTAGGGAAAAGGTGTGATGTCCGATTGAAGGATTAATTTTTAAATGGGTAATTGTGTATTGCCAGCATGAAGTAACTTTGTGGCATTTCATTCATTTTTCTGTGAACTTTATTAGATTTAAAAAGATTTTAATAATTCATTTATAAAACCTCTTCCAGTTTTCTGTTGCTTTTTTGCTATATTATTCAATGTTTAAATTTCAGAGAACTTTATTACCTTTTATACATGTTTACTCTGCATTTGAAGTTTAGACTTTTATGTTCTACTCTTCCACTGACTTCTATCCCAGCCCAAGACATGTTAAATTGTGTTTTTCGTAATTTAGTTTTAGTATTAGTTTCTTAACTCAGGCAGAATGAAAATTATTAAACATAATATGTATTTTTAATTATTTAACATTTAGGATTTAGCTCTTTTATTAAGAACAATAAGATTAAAAGGAAGTTTTTTTCCCCCCATTTTTCCTATTGATAACAAAATGTAAAATTCTACACAAATCTGCATAATTAAAAATTTTATCAACTTCTATTTTGAAATACTTAGTTTCGGTTTGTAAAAGAGTAATTTTAAAATGATTGTTTATCCATTCATTTTTCTTTAGCTTGAAATGCGATATTTCTTTATTCAAAATCAACAAAAGCCATTAGATATATTAGGTATATGTTAGCTTTGACAGTAAGTAAATGTCCCTCACTTAGTGTTTTCTGAAGGGGCTGCACCCTGTTCATTTCTTTACCTCTGAAAATGCAGCATACTTGTCTTTTTCACAGCAGTAAATGTATCTGCTTATATTTTAAAATTGGTAAATGCACCTGTCTGTCTTTTCATGAAGATGTAGCTTTTTATTAAAATGTAAAAATATCAACGTTAAAAGCACCAATAACTTTAAATTTTAAGCATACCAGTTTCGGTAGCTAATACCATACCGTCCTCAGACTGAGGGCATTATGCTATTAGCTACTGAAACTGGTATGCTTACAATTTAAAATTATTGGTGCTTTTAACGTTGATATTTTTACATTTCTTCATCTTAATAATTATGTAGCTTTTTATTGTCTGAGGGAAACATTATCACAGAAAGTTTATTTTTTCAGTTCAAAAACAAATTATAAAAATTTGGATATCCTATTATTATGTGTTACACAGAAATTTGTTAATTTTTTGAATAAGAATACATTAACTTTCATTTTTAAAAGAAGAAGAAACAATTTAATTTTAAAAGTATGTGTAAACTCTATTATCATTTAAATCACTGCTCCCCCACAGTTCGTACAGTCCTTGAAAGTCCTTAAAAGTGCTTACATTTTTCAAATAGAATTTTTGGTGCTTAAAAGTACTTATTTTCATGCAATATCCTTAAAAGTGCTTAATTTTATTCTTGTATTATTTCTTAATCAGGGATGAAACTCTTCTGCATTTCTTCGAATTTCTGATTTAAAAATAAATCACCCCCCCCCTCTCCTCTCCTCCTTCCCAAATTTGACATCCACCTTTTGCTCATTCCTCCACAATACCAAAGTTTAAAATCTTCAAAACTTAATTTTTTTAAACTTTTTCTGCTCTATTTGTTACTTAATAGTGAATAAATAAGTATCCCTAAATTTCATTCACAATTCATTTCATTAAAACTTCATCTGAATTTCACCCTCTCAAAATTTTGCTTCCCCGTTTTTGTCTCCCCCCACAGTACTCAAAGTTTAAAACTGTTTAATTTAAAAAAAAAAAAAAAAAAAAAAAATTCTGCTCTACTTGTCATTTTATTGTCGCAATAAATAATCAATCATGAAGATTTCTCTTCCCACCCGAAATGGGCATTTTCCCTTTGCTCTGGATCCCCACCCCCCACCCCCTCCAACCCCACTTAAAGAGTACTTGCATTTTTTTTATAATTTCTGCAATAGCTCTATCTCAAGAACTAATGCATGGATTTTCATCAAACTTCAGATTCAGGTATACCTTGATAAATATTGGGGCTGATTACATTTTGGTGTACTGACAGGTGGTGCTGCTATGCTGGATTTTTCATGATTTTCGCAATAGCCTCTATCTGAAAAAGTATTGCATGGATTTTCATCAAACTTCAGATTCAGTTAGGCATTGACATAAGTTGTTGCTGATTATGTTTTTGTGTAAATCGCTCTAAGTGTCTTCCATGCTACATTTTGCAGGATTTGCATGATTTTAGCAACAGTCTTATCTAACAGAATTTCATATCGTTAGAATCCTCATGATGAGCATAGATTGTCATTTAATTTTGGCAGTATGATAGTGAATTTTGAAGTATTAACATGTATGAAATAGAAGAAAGTTTTGAGACAGGCACATCCAACTAGTTTTTTCTTCTGCTGTATTTGTTATTATAAGATTTTCTAAATTTCTACTGCCACACGCTGAAATTCCTGCCTTCCTGGCCATTTGAATGTTTAAAACTTATATTTATAAAAATGAAACTCTTTATTAAAAAATGCATATTATAATTTATTAGTTTATTTAATTTGTAGGTCCTTAAATTTTTTTGGTTTTGGTCCTTGAAAGTCCTTAAAAGTCCTTGGTTTTTATTTAAAAAAATGTGTACGAACCCTGTCTCCCCTCATAGCATGCATGGTCACGGTGACGTCGTTGTGACGTCACTGTAAGTCACTGTGGTCACGTCACATCTGTGACCAAAATGCCACCACTCAGTGATGTCACATTGTGACTGAGATGTGAACTTCTTAGAAAACTTTAAAAAATTACGAAAATTCTTCAAAACATGTTATTTACTGCAAAATTATGTTTTTCTGGCAATTAAAAAAAATTGTGAGGTCACTGTTATGTAACGTACGTCACGTCACATATGTGACAAAAAAACCACCATATTGTAAGTCACAGTGTGACAAAAATATGAACTTCAAAAATCTTTGAAAATGAAGAGAAATATTTTAAAGAGTCACGAGTTACATGGCATAATGAAAAAAATATATTAGTGGATAGCAAATGGTAAATTCTGTCACTAAAGGAGAGGGGGGAGGGGATAATAAATAAAGTGCACGATATAAGCATTAATAAACTAAATTTTCAGGCTATATTTTATCAATTTGATATCTAAGATAGTGAATGTATACTTTTTCATGATTTCAATTTTATCTAGCATTTGGATAATATATTTAGAATTAGGAATATTAAATTTATACACTTTACATATTTAGTTTGCTGGGAGGAAATTTATTTATTTATTTCTTTTTTTACCGACCAGGATTATTCGAAAAACTTCTGTGGTTTCAAAATAAAAAATTTCTATTACAGTTAAATTTGCACCTTTTAATGAGCACGTAGAAAGAGTCTTCAGAGTTTAGTCATCTATGCATTTCTTGCTTTAGAATATTTTTATAATTTGTATTCAAGTCATAAATTCTACTTCTTTCAGACTTTTTAAATAAAATTAGCATTTTCCGAAAATAAAAGAAATATACAAAATTTGTGCAAAACAAACTTTACTTAAAAAAAAAAAAAAAAAAAAAAAAAAAAAGGGTTCGTTATTACCATTAAATTTATTTTTGCACCTTTTGAAAATTTAAACAATGGTATATCTAATAAACTCTAATTATGAATATTATTATTATAATTATTTAGAAAAAAGGAACTTTAAAATACATTTTAACTTGAATTACTTGGTACGGATAAAAAGAAAAGCTTAAATACATTGGACATTTCTTCAAATACAAAATTTTAATTAACCATACTTTCAGAAAATTACTGCGCATTCAAGTTTCATATCTCTTGCATGCAAAAACAAATAATCTGTACCAGACCATCTGCTTGAAAATCGTCTGCCCACAAAAAAATAAACATGAGAAGACGCGGGAAATAAATAGTTCACTGTTTTTGAACATCACCTTCACCAACGTCTACAACACTTTAAGATAAGGAAATGACCATTTTAGGATACACGGATATTAATAGAACGTATATGTAAGTTTTATTTAATTTAAATATTTTATTCCTGATTTGTACATATGAGTTAAATCAATGGCGGATCTAAGGGGGGGACGAGGGGGCTATCGCCCCCCCCCCCCTTGAGCGGATAAATGGTTTGCAAAACGGCATTATGTATCCTCACAGGAAATGACTTGGGGTGAAGCTCGAGCCCGGCGCGACCCGACCCGGGTCGCGCCTTTTTAAAACCACGAGACTCGGCCTGGGTAAGGTCTTTTCTCTTTTAGAGCCGGATCGTGCCCTGTTCTTAAATTTTTTCTGCTAATTCGGGTCGGCCCAGACTTCTTTTTCTTCCAGGTCGAGCCTGGCCTGGACTTCATTCTTCCTAGAGGTCTGCACTGGCCAAAATTTCCAGGTCGGGATTTGGCCCGGAATAAAAGCTAAACGTTCGGTCCATTTCAGCCCGTATGATGAGCAGTATTGGTCAGACCGCGAACCGTGCACTTCTCTAAATTCTTCTCTCCGAGCTCAAGTTGGTTTGTCATTTTACTAATTTGTTATTCGTAAAAATTATATTGATGTTGTACATTTGTTTAGCGAAATCTTTAAAAATTTAATTTGAATTATTAGGTTACAGAGATGCATTTTTTAAAATCTACTTTTTTTCTTTGTAGAGCTTTAAAATTGTGATGTTTTCTTTTATTATCCGTTTCTTTCATTCTAAACTGATTTTCTTACTGGATTTTCATTTGAATGTAATTTGTCTAAGTAATGATTTTTATGTAGCGTTTATCTACATAATTGCCTAAATAGTCACTAATATAAATGTTTTTCTGTATTCATGAATTTCGAACAAAATCTGAAATAAAATATGAGCATAAGTAAGCGCACTTTATGAATTAATTTTAATTACAAAATGCAGGCTGGGCTGGAGTCGATTTTTTAGCTTTTATACCAGGCCGCGCCAATAATTTTCTTATGCGAGTTGGACCTAAAAATTTCAGCCCAGGTAAATTTCTAACTGACATATCGAAGCCAGCTTTAATTAATTTTTTAATGCTTCTTTCAGCCACCATCCCATAGCCAGAGTTGTATAATATAGACGCACACGCGCACGCCGTGCGCGGAAAATTTTCCGCAAAATTCGGAACTTTGCGGAAAATTTTTTAGAAAAAAAAACGTAATTTTTGTTCTTGTAACTTTTTTTTTTAAATATCAAAAAAATAAAAATGTTTCCCAATTTTATGTACGATTTATTTATTATTTGCCAGGGGGGATTCTGTTCCGAATTTTCCGAAAATTAAAAGCATTCCGTTCCAAAAATTAAAAAAAAACCAGCCATCAGTCCTAAAATTCAAACATAAAAAAAATATCACTGAAAAATATTGCGAATTTCAACAAATGATCGCCGAAAAAAGACAAATTTCATCAATCGTTCGCAGAAAAAAATCACCCATTTTCTCGAATCATCGCGGAAAAAACGCGAATTTCATCAAAGGAACGCGGAAAAACGCGAATTTCTCCAAAGTATCGTGCAAAAAAAAAGATAATTTCGTCAAAGAATCGCAGAAAAAAAGCAAATTTCATTAAAGGAACGCAGAAAAAAAGCAAATTTCATTACAATAACGCAGAAAAAAAGCAAATTTCATTAAAGGAACGCAGGAAAAAAAAACGAATTTCGTAAAAGCATAGCGGAAAGAGCCCGAATTTTGTCAAAAGATCGCGAAAAACAAATTTCGTCAAAGGATCGCGAAAACAACATACTAATTTCGTCAAAGTATCGCGGAAAAAACACAATTTTCGTCAAACAATTGCGGAAAAACGCAAATTTCGTCCAAAATTTGCAAAAAAAACCCCACAAAATTCGTCAAAAGATCACGAAAAACCCCACAACATTCGTCAAAAGATCGCGAAAAAATCGCAAATTTCGTCAAAAGATCACGAAAAGACCGCAGATTTGTCAAAAGATCGCGAAAAGACCGCACATTTGTCAAAAGATCGCGAAAAGACCGCTAATTTCGTCAAAAGATCGCGAAAAACCGGAAACTTCGTCAAAAAATCGCGAAAAAATCCGCACATTTCATGAAAGATCGCGCAAAAACCGAAAATTTCGCGAAAAATTCACGTATTTCGTGAAAAAATCGCGAAAAAACAGCAAATTTCGTCAAAAGATCGCGAAAACACCGCAAAATTCGTCAAAAGGTCGCGAAAAAGCGCAAAGATCGCGAATTTTGTCAAATGGCCGCAGAAAAAACAAAAACACATACTAGTTAGTGCCGGGAGTGGATTCACCCCCACACCCCACTCCTCTGCTTTTCAGAAAATTTGCTGTGAATTTCTGGAATTTTTTTTTTTTTTTTTCTCGGAATTACCCCTGGCTAACAGAGTGACTGGCATTTTGTGTGAAGAAGTCACAATATTAAGGATTGGGCTGTTTTTAAATGCACTGACAAAATAATTGATAAGAATTCACCCTTTCTTATGTTTTTTTAGCTTTATTATTTTTCTAACCAAAATAATTATTCTTTAATTAATATCAATTACGTAATTTTTAATTTAAATGGTAATTATTTTAAAACTACTGTTTTTAATTCAAATCGTCAAAATAATATAACACGTTATTTTATTAAACATTAAATTAATTTGCAGAAAGTTTTTGACCCAATATTTGTGTGCGCAGAAAGTTTTTGGTTTTATACAAGTCTGCCCATAGCTACTGAATATACAGGGTGTCCTAATATGGGCTGACGGATTTTAAATACAATTCAATAACTTGTAAATGGCAACAGCTATTAAAAAAGATTACTTGAAGGAGCGTTATGTAAGATGTCAGGAGCAAGGGCAATTCTGTTCCTAATTTTCCGAAATTTTAACCCTCTCGCTGCGCATCCCCCGATTTCCACGGACTACGTAAAAGTGGCAAAATTTGCGCAACCCGCAATTTCCGAAGCAAATTTTTTTTTATGATATAATTTTATTTAAAAGAGAAACTCTTTCAAAAAGATTTTGGACATATTCGAACTCTAAAATATATGCAGATTTGAAATAGGTAATAAACTAAATGCGCAATACATTCATATAAATAAATACATATATATATATTTATATATACGCAGCGAGAGGGTTAAGGCATTCGGTTAAAAAAAATTATCAATCCGAAAATTCGGATATAAAAATAATCGCGAATTTTGACAAATGGCCGCCTTAAAAAATCTATTTCGTCAATCGTTCGGAAGAAAATAACTTAAATTTCGCCAAAGAATCGCAGGAAAAATGTTAATTTGGTAAAAGGACCACGGAAAAAACGCGAATTTATCTTCAAATGATCACGGAAAATGCGAATTTCTTGAAAGGATCGCGGAACAAACATGAATTTTGTAAAAAAAAAAAATCATTAAACATTAAAGGATTGCGAAATAATGCAAATTTTATCAAAGAATCGCGAATTACATCAAAGGGTCGCGAAAGAAAGGCGAATTTCGTCAAAGGGTCGCGAAAAAAACTCCAATTTCGTCAAAAGATCACCTAGAAAACGCGAATTTCTTCAAAGAATCGCGGAAAAAAGCGAATTTACCCAAAGAATCGCTTAAAAAACGAGAATTTTATCAAAGGGTCGTGGGGGGGAAATCCGAATTTTATCAAAGGTCTACAGAATTACACTAATTTCGTCAAAGGGCTGCGGAACAAACGTAAATCTCGTCAAACGGCAATGGAAGAAATGCAAATTTCATCAAACGGTTACGGAAAAACGCGAATTTTATCAAAGGGCTGCGAAAACATGCAAATTTCGTCAAAGAGTCGCAGAAGAAATGCGAATTTTATCAAAGAGTCGAGGAAAAAATACAGTGTCTCTTTAGAAAACAGCACACATACATACAACTGTGTTTATTATTATAGGTATAGTTTTTAATCTGAAATAATATACTGAAGCAACTTTTGAAGAAAACGGGTTAACCCAAACCCAATTTGCAGGAATCTACAATCAGGTTGACATCGACCCGAAACGAAAACAGCTAAAACGACTTGCAACAAAAATAATTAGTGCCAGGAGGGAATCCCCCCCCCCCCTCCTCTCTCTGCTGTAACATTTCAGAAAATTTGCTTTGAATTTCAGATTTTTTTTTTTTTTTTACTGAGAATCTGCGATTCTTAATTTTAGTTTAAAATAGCAACGACAGATGGCGCGGCAAACAATAGACGTTAAATCGGGCACCGATTTAGTGTATGCTATTGTAAAGCAAAATCAAAAATCACAGTGAAAAATCTCCTAACATCTTACATAATCCTCCTGCAAGATTTTTTTAAATTGCTGTTACCATTTGCAAGTTACAGTATTTTAAAATCAGTCCATTTCGGGAAACCCGGTATATTTTTTAATAAGTTTCAAAGCATTATCTACTAAATTATAACTGATCTTAGATATAAAGAGACAAGCAGTTTTATACAAATTAGTATTTTTTACATAATCCTGGAGATTAAAAAGAATTATTAAATAATTGTTTGGGCGTGCCCCTTATGGAGCTTTTACTGTATGTAGTTTTTATCTTAAAATATATTTAGACTTTCTTTTCAAAATTAGGTTCTGTCCGAACCCTTCTCGCAAGAGTTAAAACCCAACCCGAAACGGACCCAAACCCGAATTATTATATGTCAATCTACCCCAAACCCAACGCGCTAGGCGCAGTTAAAAAGTAGAAGTGAACCTGACCCGCTGCAGAAAAATAGAAGTCAACAGGACCCAAACCCGACCCGCAGCAAAAAAGTAGATGTTAACCCGACCCGCATTAAAAAGTAGAACTCAACCGGACCCAAACGCGACCCACAGCAAAAAAATATGTTTACCCGACCAGCAGCAAAAGATAGAAGTCAACCGGACTCAAACACGACCCGCAGCAAAAAAGTATAAGTTAACCCGACGAGCAGAAAAAATAGAAGTCAACCGGACCCAAACCCGACCCACAGGAAAAAGTAGAAGCAACACTACCCGCAGTGAAAAAAATTAGGCTCGACCGGCGCATCAGATTGGATTCTCCAAATTTCCAAAATCGCCCCCCCCCCCCTTGAGGACTCTCCAGATCCGCCCTTGAGTTAAATAGTTTTATGTTATATTTGTAAGAGACTGATCTTTAACTGTCACTAGCGATATTTTCAAATTCGATAACTGTAAAGAAAAATATCTTAATCTGCCATCGCTTGAAAAAAAAAACTGCGCAGAGACTGTGCATGCCTACATTCATACTGGAATTAATATAAACATTAATTTACTCTTACTTGAGATTGAAAATGTATGGAACGACAATGATTTGGAATTATTTTCTCGGATTCTTACTATTTTTTGATTACTAACACTTATAGTTATTATTATTTTGGGGTTAAATATGATGTTCGATTATCATGATATTACGAAACTGTTTCAGATTAGAAATTAACATTATACTGGGAAACTGTATTTTTACATATTACAGTAGTGAAACATTTGAAAGAATTTTCTTTTAGTGCTAATAATATTTTAAATTATCTTTCAAAATCCTAAATCTTCAGACCAATGTTTTCAGATTTAACATTTGCCGAAATTATGAAATAATAGGAATTCCTTGTACCATATGGAAATATTTTTGAGATATTGTTAAATCTAATAATGCATTTAATTTATCTATTGAGTTTGCTGTTGTTTAATAGTACAATTATAAATACTAATTATTATTTTTAGTGTTTTTCAAATTGGTATATTTATTTTTTTTAATTGTATGTAAGCATTTTTTCTGTTTGTGATTTTAATCAAACATTTAATTATATAGACATTCTGAATCGGTTATTAAATTTTCTTCTATTGTAAATTCATTTTCTACGTTTATGATACGCGTAATTATTGGCACTAAAAAGTAAAATATGATATTTAAGCTTTGAAACAAAGTGTTTTTCATGCCTGATGGGAAGTTATAGATTAAACTGCTTAGTATATATTTTTTAAAAGTTCATATAATACAGGATACATAATATAGGACACAAGTTGAAAAGTGCTTATGACTTCGGTTTGTCTCTCCGTCTGTCCGTCTAGCAGTCTGTCCGCACTCTAACTCTCGAAAATATACTCGGATTGCCCTGAAATTTTTGGATGTTATTGACGTTTACCATAGCACGGTACCTATTTGTAATGAAGTTTGTAGCATGCTTTGTTCATTTACAGGGACAGCCAAAATTTTTCCGTTACATTACAGCCTATGGGAAAAAATCGTTTCAAATGATTTTTTTATGATTTTACGCACGCTTTCAAACAGAATAAAATTTATATGCATTTATGAAGTGCACTAAAATATGTATTCTGTTGACTATGCGATGCAAAAAATAGTTATTGTTCATTTACAGGGCTAAAAAAGGAATTCAAATACATAATGATATAGGGGTGGAGGGAATTGTTTGCGGCATACTTTAATTATGTTAATCTATTTCATATATAATGAATTTGATATATGTCGCTGAGGTTTACATACTATAAATTATTTCATGTATAATAAGAATAATACGTATATAGCATTTACAGGGACACACAAAATATTTCAGATACTATATTGTATCCGAAGTACTGTTCATTAGCGATGATTGCTGGAAATGTATTTTTAATTATGATATGCGCTTTTATGATTCACTATATTTATGCATAGTATATGGTGTATATAAATGCTATAATTCCTATACAAGGCTACACAAAAGTATTCGTAAGGATTACTGGGTATGGGCGCAAATTGCTTAAAGGTTGTTTTTAAATGAGATATGCTTTTTTTGCTGAACTGCATTTAATTTACCAAGAAATGTTTGTAGAATATAGATAAAATGATATACAGGGTAACGTAAAGAATTGGATACATGGCTGTCTATAAATTATAATTTCTGGAAATGTGATTTCAGCAGTTTTAAGAGTGTCTTAGTTTGAATTAAATTTTAACTAAATAGTGGCGTGTAATAAAGATTCTAGGTAAACTACAGGGTTGTACAAAAGTATTCAAGTATGTTTCCATACATTAGTATAAATTGCTGAAAAAGAATTTCAACCTGTTAGGCGTTTTCTTGCTAAACTAGATTTTCCCATTATACAGTATATATACACTTAAAAAAAATGGGAAGTCAAAATTGAGTAAAAAGTACTCAATTTTAAATGCGTCACATACTCAAAATAGCTCCGATCCAAATGTACTCAAAGTTGAGAAACACATGTACTCATTTTTTATTCATTGGTTGTGATCAAATATGAATCATTATGTACTGCCCCCCCCCTTAAAAAAAAGAAAAACCTAAAATTTAAAGTAAAAATGTACTGACATTTATTTCCCGTTCAAAGTTCTTAACAAGAAATGTTTAATTGATTATGTATTAAGAAAAATAGCAAAATTCTTAACAAGATACTCAAAGCGAATATTTTTATGACAAGAGCATTATTTCCAAGCACTTTTAAATTATTTTTAAAATGCTGTGCATAATTTAATATTTACATTAATAAACATCCTTTATGCCGCCATAAATGAAATGAACCATTACAGGGTACAAAACTATTCGTTTGTTTGGGTTTGATAACATGTGATGTTTCAAAATAGAGAAAGCATGAGTTCATTTTTTATCAAAAATATTCAATTCGATATGAGTACGTCGGTTTACTTATTTTTGAGTACTTCATTTTTCTCAGTGTATCAACCTACAGATCAAATACAGGGCTGTTCAAAAGAATTGGAAAACATATTTGGCTATGGACGGTAACTGCTGAAATCAGTTTTTCAAATGTTTTATGTGTTTTCTAAAATGTTTACTTAGTTATCTTATTTACGTCATTTCCCTAAATTACGATGTCTTGTTAAAGCATTCAGAAAGTGTTGGAAAGTGTTTTATAATCTATGATTAACGCATGATTTTTCTTACTCGTTTTTTTTTCTATTTCCCAGATCAGTCTTTTCCTATAAAACATACCAAATCTATTTAGCTCATATTCATAAAATACAATATACACTGGAATAAAAAATTTAAATAAATATAGCTTATCATGCCGCTCTATAAATAATAGTTGTATTAATATCCGTTAGTCTCCATGTTCGTATTTAATAAAGCAATGACAAATCACAACAAATTAAAAAAATTACACATTCTAAATATCAAGCTTGAACTCAATATCAAGCATAGAACTTAATATCAATCATAGAACTGAATAAAAAAATATGTCAGTTGATAAGCGTTGTTTTTTAAGTGGAAAAATTTAAAATGTTTTAGAAGAATAAGACTCCAAAATAGCGATATTTTGCTAAAAAGTACGGTAAAAAGATAAGAATTTATATTCACAGCAAAAGGTTATTTCAAAATTCATCGCTGTATTAATACTTAGAAATTTTTCCAGAGAGAATCCTTCGCCTTATATACAATATTTCAAATGAAAATCAAATATCAAATTAATTGCTTAAAAGGCGCAAAGGCCAACATAGTGAAAAAGATTCCATGCCGGGACTCGAACCCGGGACATCAGTATATCACACTGACATTCTACCGACTAAACCACATGGAAGGACGCCCAGTCTGTAAAATTTCTCACTATTACAGGTTGGCAAGGCTACAAACGCAGCACAAGATGGAATATTTATCGTGAGCCACCGACATGGTGTAAAAACGAAACTTAATGAAATCCAGCATCGATTGAAACTATATTAATAATTGGAAATTTTTCCAGGGAGAAACATTAGCCTTGCATACAACATTTCTAATTAAAATTGCCTTTTAAGCAATTAATTTGAAATTTGATTTTCATTTGAAATATTGTATGCAAGGCGAATGGTTCTCTCTGGAAAAATTTCCAAGTATTAATATAATTTCAATCGATGCTGGATTTAATTAAGTTTCGTGTTTGCATCATGTTGGTGGCTCACGCTAAATATTCCATCTTGTGCTGAGTTTGTAGCCTCGCCATCATGTAATAGTGAGAAATTTTCCAGCCTGGGTATCGTTCCATGTGATTTAGTCGGTAGCATGTCAGTGCGCTGTACTAATGGCCCGGGTTCGAGTCCCAGCATGGAATCTTTTTCACTATTTGCGTCTTTTAAGCAATTAATTTGAAATTTGATTTTCATTTGAAATCACAGTGTTTATGACAAGTTCGTCACAAATGACACATATTTCACAAATTGGTCACAGTGTGACTTCAAAGCATTGTCGCTTTCGTCACAGGTTCGTCACAAAGTTAATGCCAAAATAGTCACAAATGACACTTTTTTCACAAGTTTGTCACACCGTGACTTCACAGAGTGGTCACAATGTGACGTCACAAACGACCTCTAAAACGGCCATAACGACCTCGCATTCTAGTCACTGTGACGTCACATCGACGGTCACAAAATCACAGTGTGACTTCACAACGACGTCGCCGTGACGTCACCATGCCTTACGGGCCTCAATAAAATGATTGGAATAAAGAGTAAGTTACTCACACAATCAATATTGAATGACAAATAAACAACAAATGTTAGCATTAATATTTAAGTGTTAATTTTTGCTGTTCATCAAAATGTTTAGTAGACTTTGAATATTTAAAATCAATGTCACATAAAAAAGATATGTATATATATTTGAGATGTGTCATTTGTTGAGGAACGATTCCGGCAGTGAAACTGAAGGAACGATTCCAGTCTGTAAAAAGGAATCGGTCCTTTTCGGAACGATTCCTCGGAATTGGTCCTTTTTGTAATGATTCCGAAAAGGAATGAATCCTCGGAATCGGTCCGAAATGTACCGACTCCAAAAAGGACCGATTTCTCGGAGTTGTTCCAAAAAGTACCGACTCCGAAAAGGACCGATTCCTCGGAGTCATTCCAAAAAGGACCGATTCCTCGGAGTCGGTCCGAAATGTAACGACTCCGAAAAGGAACGATTCCTTGGGAATTGGTTCTTTTTCTTGTAGACTAGCCAATTTTAATAAATTAAAAAAAGCTATTTTATTTCAAAATAACAGATTTTGATTCTATTAAAGCTGACTTTATTGCCAAAATATCCTTCTAATGTCTGTGCCCTCCCCCCCCCCCCAAAAAAAAAAAGAAAAGAAAGAAAGAAAAAAGAAATTGAAGTGCGGGGCGGAGGAGGGCATTTAATAAACTGCAACTGCGTATTATATTCTCTTAAATTTTATGTTTAGATGAATAGAAGTATATTATTTTACTTCAGTTAAAAATATTGTCTATTATAAATTATTTACTTATCATCTGTTACTTAATTACATTACTATTGGATCTTCTTGTGCTAAATTAATCTGAAAGAAATAATTAAAAAAATATTTTATACGAATTGGATTTTTTCCAACTGAGTGAAAAAGTGCCCGAGATGGGATTCGAACCCAGAAACTTTATGCGCTTTACCAATTGAGTACCTGGACCCCGAAGATAATGGAACCCCATGTGTACTTAAATACACTAATATTTTTTCTAATTGGTAAATAAATCATATGAAATGAATGTTTTCTAAATGAATTCTTAAAGCTGTTCTCAAATTCAAAAGAATAACTTTGTGACAAAAGTTTTAATTTATTTTTATTCGGAAATGCATGAAACGAGCAGGTGTTGTTCGGAAACTATGTAATCAAGCTGTTTTTTCCGTTTTTTTGCAAACGCAATAGATCTTTCAGAAAATAGTGTCAAAGTGGGCGTTTTGAACGTTTAGATTTATGTTACACCCCCCCCCCCCTACCAGAGGGGTTCAATGGCCCCGACAAGTACATTTATAATGATATTTCTCATTTTTTTTAAAAAACTGAAATTTCTGTAAATATGTGATTTTTTTTCCAGGATGTTCTATTCTTTCGAGTAGAACATTCCAGAAAAAGTCACATATTTACAAAATTTTCTTTTTTTAAATGTGAAAAATCAATTTGAATGTACAGTCGTGGAGAAAAAAAAAAAGTAAACACCCCCTACTAACTCCTCCATCGTAGAAGAAAGTTACTGGTACCAAACGATTGAAAATAAAATCTACTTTTGAATGATGTATATAAAATTTGCTCAGGAGGCCATCTACATATTAAAACAAACCCAAACTTCATTTTTTTTCAGTGGCAATACCCAATTTTAACAAGATATTTCAAATCTTCGGTTCAAACTATGCCTACACACCAAATTTCAAGTCATTTGAATGATAAGTTTTTGAATTATAAACATTCAAAATTTAGTGCTTCTAATGTTAAATTACATTTTCATATTTTCATTAATATCTCCTGAAATTATACCCCTGTGCTAATTTTTTGTGTAGCAATAATACTAAAATACCCAAACATAAACACGTTGAATTTGTAATTTTTATAATTTTATGTTATGAATTATGATATTAATATTCGAAAAAATTATGAATTGCAACCTACAATTTTTTTTTGATGGATTTAGATTTATTAAGTCCTGCTGCTTTATGGAAATCGAAAATTTCACATATCTCTTCTAAGTAGTTTTCAAATTATGCTTAAAAAATGGCAAAATGATGGTTTAAGGGGCCGTCTATGATGGAAGTGAATAGATATTTTGAAATTTCTTCTGCTATCCTGTAATCTAGCAGTCTTCAATGACTGCTTGAGAGGTGCTTAAGATGCCTTGATAAAGAAGGGGGCTCTCTTGGTCAACAATCGAGTACCAAACTTCAATTTGGATACAGCCCCTAAAATAAGATCATTTTAAAATAATTGATTTCTCGGAAACTTATCGTATGAATTGCATAAAAATTTGTTGTTAGACTAATTGAAGGGTGTAGAATTCATTCATGCTGTCAGAATTGTGTGCTGCTATGGAAAAAACAAAGTTATGATTCGTTTTAATATGTAGATGGCCCCCTAAGCAAACTTTATATACATCATTTAAAAGTAGACTTTATTACCAATCGTCTGGTAACTTTTTTCTACGATATTTTTTTGCAGCGCTAGTAAGGGGTGTTTACTTTTTTTTTCCCACGACTGTACCTATCAGGTCTGTTAACCGAGCTGGTATGCAGAAGGTTAATATTGCATTAAAAAAGCTTTACAATATACGAATTTAATTATTGGTTTCCAAAGAATGCAAGTTGTGATTTTGTACAGTTTTTTCTTTTGTCATTTTATTTCTATTTCTTGCTAAAGAATTAGAATTTAAATAACTGTGACTTTGTTTTAATTCAACGTAAAATAAAAGCAAATAAAAAAATCGCTTATTGTAATAATTTCTTATAATAATTCAGATTTCTCAATCGGGATTGATACTCGCAAATCCCGGAATTAATACCACGATTAATGCCTGTTCTTGTCTAACCTAAAATCTTGTGCTTAGGTAAAAAGTGAGGTAAGTTAGACCTTGGGTAGACCAGTGAAAACGCACCTTAAGAGTACTTCACAGCTTAACTCTCTCGCTGCGTAATTGTTTTATGAAAATAGCTTCAAAAATTGCGTATTTAATTCCTTCGCGACGAACGTCTTTTAAGAATTTTTATTCTTTTGTCACCGGTTTTTCAAAACAAAAATTTTCGCCTGATTTAATCGGGAAAATGCTCCGATTAGATAAGACAAAATTTACAATAAAAAGTTACTGGTGGAAAGGATCAAGGAGGGTTAATTAGACGGAAAAAATCCAACCCGATGAAATCTCGGGTTGCGTAAATTTTGCTACTTTTATGTTGCCCGCGAAACTCTCGGGTTGCTCAGCGAGAGGGTTAATGGCCATTTAAATCTTTAACTGACTTTTCTCAATAATTGGATTTTTCATGTTTGTGTGCCTTTTTTTCAATATCTATTAAACTTATGAACTCAGATTTTTTTTTTATTACTTATATTATTTTATATTGTATACTTTAACACAGGGATTTAATGATTTGTTGAGAAATATTTTTTAGGCAGTGAAATCTTACCCAAAATGCTAATTTAAGAATGACTTTCAATAAATAATTAATAATTATTTTTCAGTTTCACTTAGAAATAAAATGGCCCGTTAAAATACGTAAAACATATTATTCGAACTACCCTAAAAAATCTAGATCTCTATCTTTCACCATTTCTGAGAAAAAAGTACATACAGTTGGTAAATTTAACATGGCGGAAATAGGGCTTTCCCGGTCATCTTAAATAATTAAAAAAAAAAAAAAAAAAAAAAAAACAGTCTAAGAAAAATGTAAACAGCCTATAGACATAAATTTTTTTTCAAAATAAGATTTCACATAATGACCTAGAAAAATATTAATATTTATCTTATACTTTCTTTGCAAACAATTTTTTTGTTTTCATTTTTAACCCATTTGCTGCCAACCACGAGTAGACTCGTGGCTTTAATTTATTAATTACTTTGTCACCACTATTTTGGAATTAAGAAAAAATGCCTTACTTATTGGCAGAAATTTCGCTGTATTAGTAAAGCGAAATTTACCTTCCTTAATTTGTTGTAAAAAACGACTTTTAACAAGAAATTTTTAAATTGTTACTTTACAGTTTCGACAATGAACGTGTTAACACAAAATTGCTTTTTCGAATATTCGATATGAACCTCGAAATGACAAGATTGTTGCTTATTGCAATAATTAGTTACAATAAGGCTATTAACACATTGCTAGCGGACAATTTTTCCAAATCTGAATTTTAAAATAGTACAAGCTCCTCCTTGTTCCGAAAGTATTTTGTAAATTGGTGTTCTAGATAGATTTCCCAATTTATACATCGGTAAATATAATTCAATGTACGAATTTAATATAAAATGTCTTACAATTAAAAACAATATGGACAACATGATATAAATGTATTTTCTGTGTAGAAGCCACGCCCAGTAGTCAATGATGTTTTTTTGAATGAAAACGAGAATTCTCGTTTTCCGATGTGAATGGTGTTAATACTGAAAAAAAAAATGTTAATGTGAAAAACACGTTATGTAAGAGGCACATTATGTGAAAAGCACAATATCTATAAATAAAAATATTTAAATAACACCCTTTTCACACCCTCACCATGCGATGTTTTTTAAACAACGTTGCGTAACGTGTTTGTCATTGTGTACAATGGGACTATCCAAAGTCCTTATGGATACTCCCATTGTAGAAATCACTGTGATGATGAAGACTTGGTTGATTTTTTTCGGTGGAATGTAATATAGCAGATTACTGGCTGGTTATAGTACAGTCAATCAGGGTAACTTTTATCCGCAATTTCTCTATTTCCATATGCCACACTGTTATTTGAAGAATACTGTCGCAACTAGGAGCATAAAAGAGAAGAAATGATCCTAAATTATTGTTTGACTATCAAAAATTAAGGAATAATAAGGATAAAAGCAATAAAAAATGGATTTTTAGCCCGGTTCAAAGTTAGGGTAACTTTGCACCATACGATAAATTTTTATATAAAATAATTCATTATAAAAAAGTATTGTAGTCAGGACAACTTTAAACCCCAAAAAATGTTTTCAGATATGTAAAGAGTGCGAATTTACATTTCCCAGCATCACAAGATTTGTATAATTTATGATATTACAACAAATATCAGGCATACGAAAAGTGGAAGAAGAGAACCATGAACATTTAGAAAAAAAAACCTGTTTATTGTTCATATAAAACATAAAAATGCAGTGAAAAACAATTTTTAATGTTTTAACTCAATAATATATCCATAGTTACAGTAATACATACAAGTACTAGTATTATTCAAACAAGAATAAAAAATGTCGAACGTATGAAATGTCAATTTTGACTAGCTCCGCCCCTAATCACGCCTCTAAATGAATTTTATGTATTTTAGACATATTTGTGAAAATATTTACATGTTATATCTATTGTTCATTTTCGGCATTTATATAAGATATACGTGCAAATATGGGAAATTTTTGACTGTAGCACTTTGAGCCGGCTCAAAGTTACCCTGAAAATGCGGCAAAATGTTAGTGCCTTCTTATTTTACATTTTATTAACTATTAATAAATGAATAATCACAAAATATTAACACATTTACAACATTTAGATAACAATATATCTTATAAATCAGTATATTGTTACTTACTATGAAAATTTAATTGGATTACAACTTCAAAACAGCATTCAAAATTAACTTGAAAACAGTACTTTACAAAAATAGTTAGATGATGCAATTAATTGCGCATAATGTTGCTAATTTATTTTCTAAAATAAAGAGTAGAAATCCCAGTTTAGAACCTTGCCAACAGAGCACAGTTCTGGAGTTTATTTAGTCTTTTAGAGTCAAAAATATTGAAAAATAGGAGATGGTGCAAAGACACCCCGTGGTTCAAAACAAAATATGAACTGAAAAAAAATATATAATTACTAGTAAAAAAAAATCTATACATACAAATAGAGAAATAATACAATAAATAAGAGGAAAAATCTTACCTTTGAAGTGATTTGAGGGCAAGATAAACACCGTGCAAGCAGATGATCCATGGCGAATTAAATAACAGCCAGGAAATTTTGTGCCTTGATCTTGTCAATCCACGGCAGCGCGTGCTTTACTGCCCTCCTATAGACGGCGCTGCAAGCACGGGCTTAAGTGTTTTGTCTGGGGGGTTCGATTTGTCTCTTCTCTGATATTATGCAAGCTGACATATTTGTCAGCTTCTTCTGGAGATAAATCAGCCAAAGTTTTTAGACTTCCTTGAAATAGATTTATTGCATATACTTCAAAATAAATATTGCTATATATTTTAGCTGGTGTGGACTGTTTAAAATTATAGCTTGCAAGAGAGGAATGCGAAGGAGACATCAACTGTGAAATTTGCACAGAAAGTAAATAACTACTACATGAATATTTTCTGTAAGAATCTTTAGTTATTTAAATAAAATAATTCTTTTGAAAATGATTATATTGAAATCTATAGGGATTGCTAAAGAAAAATTTATTCAGAAACATTTTATTTAGAAACTATAGAAAGTCCTTAGTAGAAATTTTATAAGGAAATCTTCAATTATCCTTCTAAAAATAATTGTATTTAAGGCTTTACAACATACTTATGACCACGGTAAGTAGAACACTCGGTAGGGTTCACGCGCAGGTTTCGTTTTCTCCTATGACGTCACTGGAACCCATCTCCAATCTTGGGTAACGCACTTTTCGCTTTGCATAAAGCTTTCCGTTCATAAAGAGGTATTATATATTTATTTAATATCCTGCATATGATATTACTGAGATGAATGACATTTGGAACGCCTACTAACTGAACATTTTCAAATTAGAGTTAATATATTTATATGTTTTTATTATTTAGAATTTTTTAAAGGGTCAATCTTCTGTTTTCATTTAGTTTTTGGAATTATTAACTTTTGACACATTATTAATAATTTATTTAAACACGTTTGCGCAAAAAGCAAAAGTTTTCGTACTTTCTCAGTTCTATTTCATTATTTTAGATACAATTTTTTCAATAATATATTTTACAATTTAACTTTAATTCAAAATACTTTGAGAAAAATCGGAAAACTTTCGCTTAAATTCATAAATATTTGAGAAAAAAACACTTATAATTATGTTATATATCTTCAAATATATATATTATTTATTCATAAATTAATATATATTATGAAATTTTATATATTTACAAACTCGTGATTTAACATTAAAAAAACACGGAACTGAAGTAATAACGTTTTTCAAAGTCATAATTTTTCAAAACATTACTATATACTTTAAAACTATATTTACTATATATTTATTACCCAATTTAAAAAATACAGTAAACTCTGTCTAAGACGAAATCGATCGGGATTGAGAAAAATATACGTCATTTTCCGCCTTATGGGAGTCAGTTTAAAATAAAAAATAAAATAAAATAAAAGCGACTATCACACATTTCGCACATTTGTAATCTTTAGTACCGTTTTTTAAAGTGAAATATTATTTAATATAAATATTTTTGGAGTCCGTTGTACTATTTTTTTTTCAATTATCCCAGTAAACTTTTAAAAAATTATGATTAAAAAAAATTTTGTTTTAAATTTTGAATGTATAACTTAAAAAAAAAAAAATCTCGGAACCTTATTTTTACCATTAGAATAGTGATCTGTATTCTTTGGGGTAATGGAAAAAATAAAATAGCATATTTTAAATTTATGTTACGCAGAAAAACAGAAATTTATTCGTGTAAAAAATTGTAAATAAAGAAAATGTTGTGATTCAAGAAATACACATTGCGCATTCCTCCCCCCCCCCTTTTTTTTCTTTCATTAAATCCATAAATATGCAGAATTTAATAATTAAAATTCTCTCTCTGTAAACAAATGAATGCATAAAAACATGTTTTTATTTATATTTGCATTTCATCTGTATTTGATATCTACCAGTTTTAAAGTTTCATATACCGAATGCTTTTCATTTTTAAGATATAATTTTTTTTCGTGTTATGCAAAAGTTTGTTTTTGGTGGAATCTTAAAAATATTTCCGTTTCTGCGTTAGGCAGATTCTGGCTTAAGGAATATCTGGCATGATTGGTACAACCAGAAACGCCACAACAAGGCATCTCTAATTATTTTAATTAAACACCGCTTACAAAAAATAATAAATAGCATAATGCATAAAACGATTATACTAACAAAAAAAAAAAAAAAATAATAATAATCCTTATTGTGAAAACAGAAACAGATAAGAGAGGAGTAAAAATGAATGTCCAGATACAGGAAGTGCTGGACGTGGGTGCCAGTGACGTCACGAACTACTGCGCATCTTTTCGTGAACCCTACCGTCTGTTCTACTTACCGTGCTTATGACTACTTAAAAGGTGATACAAACAAATAAGTAGTAATACGTACATTTAAGTAGTTATAAGTATGTTGTAAAATTTATTAATAACAAGGTAAAATTTTCCTTCACGACACTAGTTTTATTAATACAGTGTATTAAATCTATTGTATTTAAGGATGTTCTCAAATCTAAATTGGCAACTTTATGACATAAGTTTTAATTTATTTTTGTTCGGAAATGCATGAAACTAGCAGGTGTGGTTTTTCAGAAACTATGTAATCGAACTGTCTTTTCCGTTTTTTGTAAACGCAATAGATCTTTCAGAAAATAGTGTCAAAGTGGGCGTTTTGCACCGAATTTCCGCACGAAAGAAGAATAACCACTTAAGAAAGGGTGAAAAATGGCTTTGTGACGTGATCAAAATCGCTTATAACTCAGTAGATAATTCACTTATCAAAAAATGGAAAACACAGTTCAAATCAAAATCGGTTCCATAGTCAGGCCTTCCAATTTTATATTTTCCCGTAAAAAATGAATTTTTTAATGTGTCAAAACTTTTTATCGCTTGTTGAGCAGAGCAGTTGAGAACAGCCTTAAACGAAATAATGAAGAGCCGATGTTAAAATCTAAGAAAAAATAAAGATGTTTTATGTATAATAAACGATTTACGCGTAAAAGAAAATCTTTTTATGTAATTTTAAAATCGATGCTACACTGTAAAAAAATTATGTAACGTTAACCCTAGATCTACCGGGAATTTTATTCAAGTTTTAATAAAACGTTCTACACCAGAATTTTTATTTAAAACTATTTAACTTATTTATTTACCTTATTTTTGTCTGTTTATATACTTAGTTTATTTTAAAGAAATTTCTGGTTTGAATGAATATTTTGTATGTACCTGTCGGGTCCAATGGACCCGTCTGGTAGACGGAGGGTTAATCCAAAAAATTGGTGGCAACATGCTACCTCTAATTTTATGGAGTAATGTAACTTATATAATGGTGTAATTTAAAGTGATATAAATGGTGTAATATTACATATTAGAGTAACGTAACGCCAGTTATATTTGTTAAATTACTCAATAAAATGGAGGCAGCATAGCAGCCATCAATTTTGAAGGAGTACTGTTACATAAATTTTTCACAGTATAGTTCATTTTTTTAAAAATAATTTCCGACTTTTATAAGAACTTTAGTTTGTGATTGGAAGAATACAAGTTTTGTTTCAATTGTCGGACATTTTAATTCAACACTATTTATCTAATAAATATTAGTATGATATACAATAATAATGGAACGCTTACAGGAATAATGTATGCGTATGTTAACAAAAAAAGCATCAGTTTTTGAGGAAATATACCGTAATTTCGCGCATATCTGCCGCACCTCAGATAACTCAATTTCCTACCAGAAAATATTTTAAATAAAATGTGACTTACTTCTGCTTAGCAATTCTTTGACTTCTTTTTTTCTATAAAATTTCCGGTTTGAAAAAGACTTAACTAAGCCACGGCGGATATACAGAAAATTACGGTACTTCTATTTATGACTTGAAATTAATAATTTCAAAATAACACAGCTGTTTAAACTTTTCCTTACATTTTTCCGCAAGTGGATGAAAATTTTTAAAATATGTAATTTTTAAGATACAGGAGTGAGAATTCTCCGACTCAAATGACTACTTTCTACCATTAAATTTTAATGGTATTTCTCGCCTTATTTAATGACAGAATTTCTGAGATTTCATAAAGCAAGGAATACTATTAAAATTTAGTGGTGAAAATCAACCATTTGGGACGGAGAATTCTCATCCCTGAAGATATCATGCTTAAAATTTCTTACCAACCTTAAAATTTCTTATTAAAAACTTTATCAACTGACGGTACTTATAAGTATCAATAAAATAACTTGTTATAAAATTCATTTTATACGTCGATTAGTTGTATTACAGTTTAGAATGAGTTACAGATGCATTACTTTATGTTGTTCCAAAAGCATTATTGGTTACACAAAACAAAAATATTTTTAAAAGGATGACTTCTTTTGCCTTTGCATCTTTTCAGCATTCTTGGCGTTGTGGGGGGGGGGGGAGGCGGGAGGTGTTCAAATCGTGAATATTTCTATATCTCTATTGTAAGAAAATTATATTTGTACATTTCCTAATTCTACAAGATATAAGAAAAATATTTAAAATAAAAGATTTCGTTGGGGTTATAAATATTGCATAAAATCCCTATAAATTCAAAATTAACCTTCTAAATCCTTCAATCCTTCTAAAATTTATTAAATGATTATGTAGATCTTCTAATGTAGTTTAAACAATTCACGAAAAATGCTTTAGAAGATAAAATTTTCCAGAATTCATAATTCAGTACATAAAAGGTTAAAATTCAAACAAACTTTATAATAAAAATTTATATTAAAGTATCATTATATATCTTATTTTAAGTAAGACAAAGACGCCATTTATGATTTAAAAAATGAGCGGAAAAATTTAGTTCCGATTTTAAAAGAGAAAAATATTAATACCTCAAAGCATTAAAAAAGCAGTTGCAGCTCAATAACTTCCTTTTTTACTCTTAAACTGTCAATATAAACGTCTGGAACACAAATGAAAATAATAATTTTGTTCTTGTATACTGGAATTTAATAAGAAAGCAAAATTATAATTCGACTAGTCCGATGTGCCAATCCCAAAACTTTGTTCTATTTCATACATATTAGTACTTTAAAAAGCGTAATTTATTTAATTATACATTAAAAAAAAACAAAAAAATAGTAGATAACATAACTGTTATTTAATTTTTGACTACTCTTCAAGATTTTTATCAATATGTTTTTTAAATTTTTTTTTTTTGGGGGGGGGGTGGGGGGGGAGGAGAGAGAGAAATTTGTAATGAAGTTTAATGAACGGATAATATATATATATATATATATATATATATATATATATATATATATAAGGTGTAAAATTTTGATTGTTAGAAATAGGAAAATTAATGCAAAGTGGTTGGAGACATGTTTGCAATAGTTTGGGATGAATTTGACTGCCGTATAGACGTATGTCGCTCATCGACAGATGGAGATGAGACTGGTGTAAACACCAATAAAAGGTTTGCAATAATCGTTAAAGAAGTATGACAAACAAACTATTAAATTTTAAAAAATCAAAAAACGCGACTGCGTAAAAAGCGAACTAATTAATTATTTCTCATCAATGTGAAACTATATTTTCAATTCCTACTGTTAGCTCACACTCTCGCTATATATATCTTGTTCAAATTTTCAATCGTTAATAAAATACGCGTGAAACACATAACCCTTTTTTTCAGTCGGGTAAAAAAGTCCCATTCATCTAACATTAAAATTGACCGAGTTACGAAACTTTGAATTGCATGACTTATACCACTTTTTTGCATTTCAAAACAGATGATTTCTGCCATCCTTTAAGGGGTCGTATATAAAGTACTTAAACTTATTTCAAGGTGTCTGTGCTTTGAAAGAAATCGTACAACTATTACGATTGAGTTAACTTTTATTAGTTAGCTAATTTATGTGGAAAAGTGTTAGGGATACATACCCAGGTAGCACAAAGATATCGGCCAATATCAAAATAAAATATTGGACGATATCAAAATGTAATATTTGCCAACGTTAAATGACCCCCTCCCCCCTTCCCTAAAAAGATATTCCAAGAATATTATTTTTTGATATTTCGCAATGCTGGCCAATATTTCCTAACATCTCTGAATATCATATTTTAACATTAAGCGGTATTTCTTTTTTGTCTTTACGGAATATCATTACTTGACATTGAGAGATATATTTTTCTAATATTCCAGAATAACATTTTAAAATATTAAATGATGACTTTCTCGGGTATTAATTTCTTTTTTAAACCCCAAGAACTGCGATTCGCAAACGTGGCGAAAATGAAGCTCTCCCTGATTTATGTCAATATGTTGGTTTAAGGGGCCATCTATAATGCGCAAAAAAGCATAATTTGAAAAAATATATATTTTACTCATTTTACTGAAACATTTAGGCTGCCAATAGTTGAAATATTAAGTGAGTGAAATGGTCATACTGGCAAGAAACAATACATTAATAGAAGTGACTTAGTCATTCTGTAGCATTTAAACAACCAAGTACCGAACTTCAATTTAGATACAACCCCTAAAATATGCTCATTTTAAAATAATTAATTTCTCTGAAACTAATCATACGAATTTCATGAAAATTTGTATTTAGGCAAATTGAAGGGTGTAGAATTTATTTAAGGTGTGAAACTTGGGTACTGCTATTTAAAAAAAAAAAACCAAAGTTTCAGTTTGTTTTGATATGTAGATGGGCCCCCTAGGCGAATTTTATATGCATCATTTTAAAGTAGACTTTATTTTGAATCGTTCAGCACAAGTAACTTTCTTCTATGATAATTTGTTGCAGAGTTAGTAGAGAATGCTTCCTTTTTGTTTTCACAACTGTACATAAAGAAATAATAATAATCAACTTAACTGAAATTCATTTTTTGTTTGTTTCTCCATCTGCATTAATTATAGGAATGCAAATATTGTAAATAGTACATAATAAAGCATTTGAAAAAAATTGAGTAAATAAGTTACAGAACATTTCAATAATTATTGCTCTGGTTAAAAATGAAATAATTATCCCTACTTAACAAATAGAATATATGCATAAGATTGAGTAAAAATTATGTTATGTCTTTGTTACAGGAGTCTTGGTGCACAAGAGGATACAGAAAAATTGAATCTGGTGAGAAAAAAAATTCAAAAGCCCTTTCTAACAACCTTCATTTACATTTTTAAAATGGCACCAGTTTGATATACCTTTATGAAATCAAATGAACACACAGTTTTATATTTGAACCATTTAATATGTACATTAAGAAGCAGTTGAAGAGTTTGCTGTAAAAAAGAGGTAGCTCCCTTTTTGCACTTGTATTTTTTCTACTCATGCATTAATCCATATACTTATAAATGTTTTGCCACCAATAATATCCAAACACAACTATCCTGAATTTTTAACAAGAAAGTTGACATGTAAAAAATGTCAAAAATTGAGCTACCTCCTTTTAACAGCAAACCCTACACTTTAATTTTGAGTAAATAAATAAAAATAAGCCAGATTATAATGTAATACAAAATATAACACAATCAATCCCTTGCGTGTGATGCCCAAACTCAGTTCGGACAACACAAATGTGCCAATTTTGGAATGCCCGACATGAGTTCGGGTAAGAGAAGAATCGGTGTTTCAATTCTGTGAAGCCCGAACTCAGGTCGTCCAATGCATAATATGTAATTTACTACACCAACCAGATAATGTTTCCTTTGTCGTTGCAAAACTGGTGAAAGGATACGACGCAAGACTCGAGTTTATTGTAAAGACTGTGATGTAGGCTTGTGTGCCGTGCCATGTTTTCATACATATAACATACTGTAAAGGATGTGTGAAATTCAAAGGAATCAGAGACATGGAATTCATGACAGTTGGTATAAATAATAATATTGTTGTATAAGTTTATTTTATTTATCTTTAACATTATGCCATTTGATTTATTTTGCTATAATTTGAGCAAAAATTACTGTAATCCATTAACATTTCCCATATATGTGAAAATATTGAATATAGTAATTATTTCGTTTAATTTTTTTCTTTTTAAATAATCTATTTCTAACATTTTGATGATAATAACGAACAAAATCAAAGAGAAATCCATTTTTGGCACTCTTTTCTCAAGTATATTCCACAGGCAAGGGGTTAAGGCACATAAGATTGGAAAACTTTTCATTTGTCACTGTTTTACTTTTGTGATTGTTTATAATACAATATTTGGCATTAAATTGCACTTTAGCCATTTCAGTGGCAGAGATAACAAATGTAACCTATCAATTTTAATACCAAACTGCAAACTGCACAATGAATATTTTAATAAAATTTTGCTTTCATAATGTATCTGAAGAAAAGCAAGTATTTATTTGATAGTAAATTCACTAGTAAATTCTGGTGTCAGTCAATTATTTCACCTTTTTACAAACAAATTTACTCTGCACTTGAAATGGTTAAGACAAGGCCCTTATAACAAAGTAGTACCAAAATTACTTTTAAAATAGAGATTTAAATGGTAGCGAATCATACATCATAATTTCTTGTGAAATTCCCATATGTCAAAAATGGATATAAAATTTGGGTATAATTTCTGACCTTGTGTTTATTGCAATATACATTGTATACACAAACATATTTTAAGTTTACTAATCACTTAGTATGAAATTTGATGACAAATTAAATGAGCAAACATTATGAATAACTCATTTAATACAAATACTTCTTAAGGACAATAGCTTGTATATAAAAATATTTCAATGTGGATCATATTTATTTTTTTAAACATTTTCAATTTAATAATCAATATAAAATTTGATGACAAAATAAATGTTAATATTATATATTTAGCACAAGCACTTTTGAATGACAATCCTCCAGAAACATATGAATGATTAAATACAAAAATTCTTATGCTTGCTTATACTTATGCATAAACAAATATGCTTATGTAATTATAATTATAAGAGTTTTATTTTAATAGGTGTATGGTTTTATTCTTCTATAATTATAGAAGAATAAAACCATACGCCTATTAAAATAAAACTCTTAAAACAAATCCTATAAGTTTAATATATATATCCTATATGCAAACTGAAGAAACAATATTTTTACATCTAAAAATTTTAAATCATTGAAAGAAAATTTAATTTAAAAAAATAAATTCTGTTTCGATAAATAATTATCTAAAGTACCATTAAAAAGTTAGAAAGATAAAGCTGAGATATTTACAGTATGCAGATATTTTTTTGTCTTTCAATCAGATACATAATGTATATTTTAATAACAAAATAATAATAATAATATTACAGAAATGTGAAAACATTAAATTGCATAATGTTTAGAAACTATTAGGCATTTCAACTGATTATGAGAAAACCTACAATTTTAATAACATTAGTGGTGCTAGGGCTCTTACTATTTTGATGTTTTGTATAAGTTAAAAGTACCTTTGTATATGCTTAAGGCTGTTCGTTACTCAGTTTCCGAATTGCCCTCAATAATGTTAAGTCAAAGGGCATTTGATGCATTCTTGTATTTAAAATATCTCCTCGGTAAATTAATATTTTTAACTTCTTTTTTCTGTGTACATTTCCTAAAGGATGTCTCTTTTTTTTTCTTAGTTCTCAAAATATTTCTAAAATCTATGCTCAAATTTATATGAAGCGTAAAAATTTTACTCCCAGTTCATCTGCTTTTAACACATAAAATATTAAATTAAGCATAGATTTTGAAATATTTTGACAACTAAGAAAAAACAGGCATCCTTTTAAAAGAGCACACAGAAAACAGAAATAAAAATATATTAATATCCTGAGGAGATATTTTAAATATAAGAAGGCATCAAACACCCATAGACCTAACATGGCTGAGGGAATTCAGAAACTGAGTGATAGGCAGCCTTAAGTTGAATGCTTATAATTTGGTGCAATATCAGTCTTAATATAAAAGAATAAAAGAACATATACCCCCTACTTAATGGATAATCTATCTCTCTCAATATATAATAACAATAATAGTATAAGTCATTCTGACTACTCTCTACTGTCATAAACAATTACAGACTTCACTTTTCATATTCCTGGAGGGCACGAGATAACAACTTCAGTTGAAATAGGTTGACAGACCAATAGAGCATGGGTATGGGACGTCATGCTTCTGCTGTTGGGTTATTTGGGTGGCAGAAACTATCCTTTTCATAGTGTGATTTGCCTATTCCCACTTTATTTCTATGTGGGTTTTTTTTTCTTTTTACAGAAAATACTCAAAATATCAAAATGATTCATAGCTGTTGTGCTTTCGGCTGTACAAATTGTTTCGTGAAAGGCAATGGTATTGGATTTTATCGATTTCCGAGAAATAATGAAAGAAAAAAAACAGTGGATATGGGCCATAAGCAGAGAAAATTGGGAACCATTAGAAGACACAAGAATTTGTGATCAACGTTTTTAATTTGGTAAGTAAAATTTTATATGCCACAGAAAAAATTTCAACTTAATATAGAATTACAATTTCAATCAGAAGTTTTAAATAAAAAATATACATTGTCACTTTCAAAATGAAGAACAGTTGTATGTTTCATAAAGAAATTCTGAAATTCACCTAATTTATACAATTAAAAAAGCTTTTAAAATATGATGCAGATTTGTATTAAATAACCATTTCTAGTTTATGCTTTCATTGAAGAGGTAGAAAAAAAAACTGCAAACAAATCTTTTTGCTTTGTTTTTTAAATTTCTCTCAACTTTTTCATATGAATCATTTTTGAAATGATTTATTACTTTTAATACAAGAAAAAAAAATGACTCATAGACTTTAAAAATAAATTAAGATTATCTCCCTCCCAGCCTCTTGCAGTTTTATATAGTAATATGTATACTGCATATGAAATGAAAATAAAGTACTTAGAAAATAAAACACACCACAACAATCAATTTTTGTATAAGAAAACAGTGTAATTCAATTCATTAATTGAATGAGACAAAAGTTTATCTCGCTCAAATCCAAAATTAAATTTTTATTTCTGTTTTTATCTGCTACATTAATCCAAATGTATATTTTTGGTTTTTACATTTTGCTATTTAGACACTTTTTGCCAGTTTTTACCAGTTTTGCTGCTTTTTTTTTTTTTTTTTTTTTTTTTAACCAAACGTCATGTTTAAGTTTATAAACAGTTGTTTAGTTTTATATTATCAATTTGTTTATTTTCAAAATACATGTTATTAATAACTTTATTTCTCTTGTTAATTATATAACAAACTTTTTCTTTAAATTTTAGGAAGACCATTTATGCTGACCATCCGGACTTCATACCAAATATTTTTTAATTCAGAAAACCAAAAAGGGACTTGGCTTCTTTTGAAAGGAAGCAACAACTATGTCAGAAAAGACATAGTCGAAAAGCCGACAGCACAAAAACCTATGTTATCAAGCACAACAAAAACCTTTATTTTATGGAAGAGTACAAGTAGGAGAATCGAATGATCCATGTCTGCCGGAAGTGAAGTGGTGCATAAGTCAAAAATTAATACCAACAGTGGTTGACTCATAGGTTTATCATTGTGTTTGTCTTACAACTATCCTCCATGCTTTCATACCTTTGTGTAGGACAAACACAATGATAAACCTACAAGTCAACCACTGGGGGCATTAATTTATGGCTTATGCACTACTTCACTTCCGGCAGACATGGATCATTAGATTCCCTTCCATAAAATAAAGGGGTTTTTCCTTGTGCTTTATAACATAGGTTTTTGTGCTGTCGGCTCTTGGACTAACAAGATAGTAATAAAAATGAGGTTACAGCTAATAGAACTACTAGTGATACAGCTAATACAAGTACCAGTGATACACTTAATGCAACTACTACTGATATAGCTAATGGAACTAATACTGATAGTGCAGCTTTAATAACAGTTTTGACAATCAAAGTAACATTTTTGCAATATCATTTAACTACTGCATTATATCAGTATGTTAGTAATATAGGTACTACTTGATTATTCAGTCAACCAATTTTGCTAAATTATATACATCGCCAAACTAATCACCAAATTATACAAATTGACATAATTTTTATTTTAAATAACGAAAGAACAAATAAATTAGTTAAATATTAATAAAAATACAAATTAAACGTCAAATTAAAAATCACTTGATGATGTAACAAACACTTGTAATGTGTTTAATTTTGAGTGAATATGACATTAATGATCAGCCTTTATTGCAATTTAATCTTACAATTTGGCGATAGTTTTTTTGGTCGGCGGGATAATCATATAGTACCATAATATATTATAGATGCAAATTAGAGATTAAATGCTCATAAACACTCAGATAAATATCAGTTTATGAATTTTATTTTGTATATAACTGTTTTAAAGTGTACTAAATGTATAAAGAAATATTTCACTCGGAGATTGTTGGTTTGTGATGTTTTGTATGTAATTTTTATTAAAAGTACTAAATGATTCAAGTGTTTAGAATCAAATTTATTAGATCAATTAATATTGCATATAGAGGTACCTTTTATCTTAGCTAAACGTAAACCTCACTAATAGTCTCAGTGGTAGAAAGTTTTGTAGCTGTCTGCAACAAGCTTTTAAAATTTCCTAATCTGTCTGCAAATTTTGCATGTAATTTTAATGAATAAATAATACATTAAACTAGGAATTTTTTATTATTTTATTTAAATCATGGTAAGCATGATGCATTCTCATTAATTTTGCTTATAACTTTTCATCATCTAATCTCTTGTAAGATTTCGAAAATGGGAAGGATAAGCAGAACCATACACAGACAATAAAGATGCTTTAAAAAACCTTCAGAAGCTTCAGAGCTGATTTGTTCTTTCTTGGAGTTGGGAAAGTTCCGCTTTTTTAAATATGTTTTCCAAATTTTTAGCCCAGGGTAATTTCCAATTAATATTTTGACCAGGGTGCCGTCCTTGAAAATGTGTGCTCAAGTTTTTATTTTACCATTTCACAATGACACACCCCACATACAACCTTCAGACACGCTACAGGCTCAGCCAAAAGAAAAGAAAAAAGAATGAAATTACACGGCCTTACGCACGAAAAGCGCCGAGTTTTTTCCACAACCTTTTGATGATTTTTTTTTGCAACAATCTTTTGACGAAATTCGTTGTTTTTTCGCGGATTTCTGATGAAATTCACATTTTATTCATGATCCATTGACGAATTTTGAGTTTTTTCGCGATCCCTTGACAAAATTAGAGTTTTTTTTCCACAGCCTATTGAGGAAAGTAGCGACAAAATTAGAGGTTTTTTTTCCCACGGCCTATTGAGGAAAGTAGCGACGAAATTCGCGTTTTTCTACAATCCCATGATGAAATTCGCGTTTTTTTTTCTGTGGCCTTTTGACAAAATTTGCATTTTGTCTCACAATCCTGTGGTGAAATTCACGTTTGTTTTACGATCCTTTGACGAAATTCGCACTTTTCCGCGATCCTTTGCCGAAATTTGTGTTTTTTTCTTCAGGATCTTTAGACGTAATTCGCGTTTTATCAGCAATCCTTTCATGAAATTTGCGTTTTTTCCGTGATCCTTTGACGAACTTATCTTTTTTGGGGTGAAAAAAATGTCCGAAAGTCGTGGACAATTTAAAAAATTGATTTCATTAGTGCAGACAAAAATTGTCCGCAAGAGATTTTTTTTACCGCGACTATGTCGCCGTGTCTGCCACTGGGCTAATAGTATTCTTTTTCTTGCCAGTAATAGCTTTTTTTTGTGTGTGAAATAAAATGTTTTGGTTTATTGTATTGTTTCTAATCCACTTTTTTTATTTTAAATGAAATTAATGTAACACAAATGATGGCAATAGGAACAATACTTGTCACCTGCACCACTTACATAAATGTACTGATATTTCCACACAGATATATGCAATGTTATGAGAATTTTATAAGAGCAAATTATAATGATTTGATTAGTTTCCAAAACTCCCTCAAAGAGAGACTTTAGACTCCCTCAAATCCGCAAATGCCTAAAATCTGTGCATCATGATCATCACAGATGTAAACAGTGAAACTTTCAATTCAGATGTAGAGACACTTTTATTTTTATATCAATTCTATATTTATTTTAATATGTAATTCTCGTTAATATTACTGAACTCATGCATTTTCAAGAAGAAAGTATAAATTTTGAAAAAATTCAAGACATTGCTGATATGACTTGTAATCACAATATTTTTATCAAATATATTTATGTATTAATCGAGCTTTTTTGGTTATTAAGTCTGACTAAACCTGTTCTATAAAACTTCCTTATTTATGATTTTTATGTGAATTAGTAAGGTGACTTTATGAGGCAAGTTGCATTGAAAAATTCAAGAAAAATGTATCTTTGTGGTACATATTTAATTATACATTAGTAATTTACTTGATATTTACTTTTAATATTTTAATCATTTTTTAAATTATCTAAATTTTTATTATTTTAGTTTATTACTTAATTATTTTAACATTTTACTATATTGTAAGTATTCATTATAAGTTTGATCGTATTATTACATTCAAATTACTGTTTAAAAAATGTAAACAAAGCAATGACCAGAAATCACCACAACCTCTGGTCTCAAGCTGCGTGGATTTGAGGGAGTCTCCTGAATTAAAAATGGAACTAAGCAAACTCTCTAAACAATATGTTTAGGAGTTGACATATATAAGGGAAACGTAAGCAAAAAAGCTTATTAGGAATTGGCAGCTTTAGGAATTATTTTGGCATAATTGTGTATTTTCTGTAGTTAAAAAATCCATAGTTCTGCTTATAAAACTTTTTAATGTGAAAAAAGACAATAATATACCATATATAACTCAGTCATATACAGCATAACTTAGTGAAACATCTTGATCTTTTGCATCTTCATTGTGTAAGAGACATCTCATTTTTAACTCCTTCAGGACTGGCGCCTTTCACGTAAATTTTATTCGGTTGGGATCACTTTTTTTAAAAAGTTACTTTTACTTATATAATCACAAAAATGCTCAAATTAAAGCAAATATTATTTTTCTTTTTTACTGGTACGAAAAACGAGGTCTGTATGATCTTTTTGAGGGGACATATAGGCACCAGTGGTCCTGAATGGGTTAAGGGGGGGGGGGATTGCTTGTTTGTAAAATGTTCTTTTATAAACATTCAATGCTTATCTTGAAATTTTATAATTTTCCAAAAATATTTCTGATAACATATGAACAGATTATGTGTGCATCAAACCAGATAGTTCATTGGTATGATTTATACTTGATAGAAAGTGCGAGCTTATTAATTTATTTTTTAAACTCATCATTGTTTTTTGACACATAATTAAATCTGTTACTGTTGTAATTCATACACTTTTATAACCCTGAAGAATATCTGGAGATTTATCAGCTGTGGTAGCTAAAAAGAAAAGCGCCTTAAAATGAATGTATTAATTTTATAATTAAGCTCTAAAACTATTTAAATGTTGTATTGTCATTGAAAACATACTTGTGAGCATATTTTTTTAATTTTTTTTAATTCTATCCTATCCGAAATTGAGTGAAAAATTGATTACAAAATTTCATCTTTTCATACAAAATCCAAGTTGAGGTTAAATTTTTTTTTTTAATGTAAAAATGCCTTCTACTATAAAAATATGGTAATTTTAAATTTTTTAACCGAAAAAAATAAAATTAATTATTGTTTAATGAAAAAAATCTAAAATTTGTTAGATTTTACCCTTAACACAACAGTATCATAAATAATAAAACAGATTATCCTCTACTCATAACCTTAATAAATAAATTATTTTAACATTTGATTTACAGAGCTTCCTTTTAAATTCTAATATCTTTTATATATATGTATATAAAAGATATATAGCAAACTACCACTGTCATATCCCTTGATACTTGAAAGAAAGGAAAACTAAAAAAAAAAAAAAAATAATAATAATATTTGTTTTTCATTTATCAAATTTTCTGAATCGTAATTATTTCTTTCTTTTCAGATTCTCCAGAAAATTAAGTAAAAATATTAAAGCGTCAGCTAGAACAAGCATATGCCAAAATTGATGCTCTGAGAAAAGAAAAAGAAAATTTGAAGAAAAGGTTACAACAGAAAAACTTAACTGAATCTATTTTACGCAGCAGTAGTAAACTCCAATATTACACTAGTCTAAAATCTAAAAACTCATTTGACTATTTAGTTTCATTAATTAAAAATGTCAAAAATATAAAAACAGTAACATTAGAAAACACACTCTAAAGGGCATAATTAGCACTAGCCACCAGCTACAAAATGAGAAAAAGTGGCTATTGAAAAAATGTTTGTCAGCGGCCACCTTATAACCACTTTCCAACAAGAAGAGAATGAAATTTTCTTACATCCCATTAAGGATTCTATTTTTTTTTTCTGTTTGAAATATGTCTTTAGTAACATATTTATTTGGTCTATTCCATTTTAGATTAATACTAAAAGAAATTTAAAAAAAAAAAACTTACTGTTTATTAAGTAGTGTTGGTGTTATTTATGATGGCCAATTATCTGCACACGGGATATAGGCCCGAGGAGGTTACTATTAAGTAATAATCAAAATTCCTCTCAAGCTTTATGGAACAAAAACAACAAAAAAAGAAGGAATTGATTTATTTTGGCTCTGAACCCAGTAGCAGAAAATTCTCCAAGTGTCTGCAACAGATATTTCATGACAGAAAATAATCTGCAGCTAAATTATTTTTTAATTGAAGATTTAATTAATCAAACAGTCACTAGCTGTAATGTCTTTTTGCATTTTTATTAACGGTAATCTTATTTTTTTATTAATTAATAAAGGGTTAAACATAATATAAAGTGAATAAAGGTTCAATGGAAAAAGAACAATCAGCAAAAGTGGAAAGAAAATGTGTGATGCCAGTCTCCCGTCTTGAACTTTCTGCTACCAGGTCTCGAATAAAATGAGTACTGAATGCAAAATTTTCGAGTACAAAATATCCCAGAGAGTAGTACTACTAATAATATCTTTATTTTTTTAATCTTATGATTAACACAAATATAGCTATACATACTTTTTTTTAAACTGTTATTTCCAGCGACAGATTTCATCTGTTGGTGCTCTTTTGGTGTAGCTGAAATTTACAGCCTTTTCAATTTTAAACAGGAGAGCTGCTATGTAACTGCAGGTTTCTTTTAACCTAAATAGAAAATAAAAGTAAAAATAGTTAAAAATTTATGCAAAAAAAAAAAAAAAATATCATGAATGCATTATAAAAAAGTAAAAAGCTAACATTTAAAAGTTTATCATTTAAGATTCAGAATTTTGACTGGAGTTTTTCTTGCTTAATTTAACACCATTGTTTGTAATATATCATGTCTCAGTTAAAATTATTTTTCAGCTGCATTTGTTTAATTACCAGTAGAGCTAATTTAAAAACCAAAAAAATTATTCAAAATGTAAAGTTGACATGATTTGTTAATTAAACCCATTCAAAGCTCAATTTAGTTGAAAATTACCTAATTTTAGTGTTATTTTTTTAACTCTGGCAGTTGTATTTATTATGGTAACTGACATTACTGAAAAAAAAAAATAATAAGTTACCATAACAATATAATTTTCATTCTCATTTTTTAGCTAATTTCCATCCAAATTCACCTTTGGATAAGTATAATAACAAATCATGTGAACTTTACATTTGAATATTTTTTGGCGTTATACAGTAGACCCTCAAATCCGCAGAGCTTGGGGCCAGAGGTTGTGCAGATTTTAGAAATTTATTAATGAGAATTACATATTAAAATACATACGGAATAATATAAAAATAAAAAAGTCTAAATTTAATCGCTACATCTGAACTGAAAGTTTCATTGTTTAGATTTTTGATGATGCGTGGATTTTAGGCATTTGCAAATTTTAGGGTTGCGGATTTGAGGAATTCTACTGTATTACTAAAATTACTGCAGTAAATTGTTTTAAATGTAATGCAAGTTATCATGGAATGACCCAAAAGAATTAATTTTCTTTCTGCCAATATTTGTCTATGTACATGTTATTAGGTTTTCATGTTTTAAATGCTGGTTTCTTATTTGGAATTGCTTTATTTACAGATTTTTTTTATTATTTGCATTTAGAGTTATTTTTTTGTAAATTATTAATTAGACAACTCAATATAATAAATTAATTTTTAATACAATTCTTCAATTGGTAAATAAATCATATCAGTTGTAAATTTCTAAATGGGTGAAAAAAGTCCGGGCCAGGATTTGAAACAGGGATGTCTTGGCTGAAGCCGCCAATGCTCTACCGACTGAGCCATCCCGGACGAATCTGGAGGACTTATTGTTATTCACCCAGCTAACCTTTAACGATCACAATATATGGTCTGATATCTGAATCAGCTCAGCAGAATAATTTGTAGGCTCTTATGGAGCTGCATTAAACGCTGCATACATAATTATAAAAGATTAATTTTTAACACAATTATTCAATCTGTACCAATTAAATTCAATTTTACCAATTTAATAATTGTGTTGAAAATTAATCTATTATAATTATGTATGCAGCGTTTACTGCAGTTCAATTACAATCTACGATTTATTCTGTTGAGCTGATTCAGATATCAGACCAGACACTGTGATCGTTAACGATTATCTGGGTAAATAAGATCACCAGATTCGTCCAGGATGCCTCAGACGGCAGAGCATTGGCGGTTTCAGCCAAGACATCCCTGGTTTGAATCCTGGCCCAGACACCCCTATCTAGCAGGTATTTTTTCTACACAAACAGCTATATATTTACATATTTTTAGCTACGAATCAGCAGACAAATCCTGCATTCCAAAGGTGCCCATTATTTGGAAAATTTTTTGTACATGTCAACGGTAATTTTATATCCAAACACAATAATTGCTATATGAATAATAAATGGAGTTTATGCAGTATATGACTGCACATAAATGTTATGTACAAGAGTAGCCCCTTGCTATAACACCAGTTCGCTATGTTTTCATGCCTTCCCCAAAAATAAGGTACAGTTAAATAGCACTTTTACTCTCTGTACACATATAGAGCAATTCACATCACGTGACTTTTACCACTGAACAAGCTGTAGGACACACAAATACAGCGATGCCGCGGACGCGCTATAGCGTGTAAATTACACGAAAAATCGGAGACAGGACACAAAAAAATAGCTCTTACGCATCCCATGGGACATGTAATTTCGTCAAAAATCGCGGTAAAAAGCCAAATTTCGTCAAAGGATCTCGAAAAAAGATTACATTTCGTCAAAGTGTCGTGCAAAAAATATGATTTTCATAACAGGTTCGTGAAAAAATAGCGAATTTCGTCAACGGATCACGGAAAAATGTGAGTTTAGTCAAAGCATCCAAAGCACCAAAAATGATGTGCAAACCAAACTTATAGGTAGAACATTCATAAAATGTGATTTAATTTCTTTTTTTATGAAATTCTTAAAAATACAGCATGATTTCAGGGTACTTTGCTAATGTTTTCAGGGGGCGGACCAGTGACACCCCCCCCCCCCTTCTTACTGCATTGAAATGTCTCCCACCTTTTGAAGATTTATGATTTGATGCTTATTTATGATTTAGATGTGAATTTCCCTTCCAAGGAAAATGTCTGATAATGGGAAGTGCAATGAAAACACATATTATTCAACAAAAAGTATCCCTTTACTTAACATAAGTATTCTTTTTTCAGCAAAAATATCTTTTTCAATAAACCCGTCTTGCCCCTTTTTAAAAGATATGCGAACATTAGTGATACTTGTTAGTGGAACTTGATATCTTCTACTCTCAAATAAGCATTATTTTACAATTAAAGTTGTATCTTGCATTTTTACTTTTAAAAAAGTAAAGAAAATTTCTCTTAATATTTTTTAAAAATATCTTATTTGAGTGCAAATAATACTGGTTTTAATTCATTATTTAATCATTATTAAAACAATAATTAATGCATTTATTTTACCTTTTTCAAATAAACAAGTTTCATTTATTCCTTTAAAATATGAATTATTATTGATGGGGACCCGCTTTTGTAAAAAAGGGACCCATATCCATATTTTTGGAAATCCTGGGTCCTGGGGACCAGTGTTCGAAATTAGCGGTCGTTAGTCGTCAAATGCAACTAAATAATTGCATTTAACGACTACAAAATTATTCTCGCCGTCAAATTTGATGCCTAGCTTTTTAAAAAATATACATATTTTATTAGACATTCGGTACCGAATATTAAAAAAATTGGTCATTAGTCCGAAAATTTGGACATAAACAATATCGCGAATTTCGACATATGGTCGCGAAAGAAATCAGTATCGTCAATCGTTTGCAGAAAAATTGCCAATTTCGACAAGGGATCGTGAAAAAAAAACGCGAATTCCTTCAAAGGATAGTGGAAAAATGCGAATTTCATCATAAGATCGCAAATTCCTTCAAAGGATCGCGAAAAAAATGCTAATTTCGTCAAAGAATCGCGGAAAAAAACGGAAATTTCTTCAAAAGATGTGCGAATTTCGCCAAATAATCGCAGAAAAATGCAAATTTCGCCAAAATATCGCGGAAAATAGAAATTTCGGCATAGGATCGCAAAAAACGCGAATTTCGTCAAAGGATTGTGGAAAAAAACGTGTTGCCAAAGAATCGTGAAAAAAAAATCCTCAAATTGAGTCGAAGGTTCGCGACAAAAACGCAAATTCTGTCAAATTATCGCGAAAAAAACCCCGCAAATTTCGCCAAAGAACCGCGGAAAAATGCATAATTAACAATGGGGTGGGGAATTCCCAGCCCTTCTACCTCTGCTGTAACCTTTCAGAAAATATTCTGTGAATTTCAGTTTTAACTCAGAATCACCCCTTGATTCAAATGTAGATGCATTATAAGTTTTTTTTTCTTCTAAATTCAACAGTAATTATCACTATTGGATAAAATTTTGTTTTTGTTAGTTAGTTACCAAGTATTAATTTTGTTTTGCAGATTAAGTGCACTTTTCTATTAGTTTCTAAATATAGCATTATTAGAAAAGCTTTTTACATCAGTTTTACAGTTGCTTCAATTATTAGTAGCATACAGTATTAAAGTAATGTTAAAAACGAATTTTAGAAATTGCAACTAAAAATTTTTATCTGACGCCTAAGATTTTTACAGTAGTCGTCATTTGACGCCTACCTTTTACTTCCCAGGGTTAGAAATTAGCGGTCGTTAGTCGTCAAATGCAACTAAATTATTGGATTTCACGACCAAAAAATTATGCATAGTCCTCAAATTTGACGCCTAGTTTTCTTTCACTTTAATGTTTGTTTACAAACGCTATCGTTGGCACCTTAGCATAAGTTAACTAATAGCACTATTTTACTAATGGGCCAGCCACATTCACTATTCACTTCAAGAGTACCTGTTTTTGATAAAATAAGGTACGTTTCAAGAATGTTTTAAGATTTTAGTGCTACCCCCCCCCCCCCCCTCAAAAAAAGTAAATAAATAAATAAATGCATTTATGAATATTTTTAAATGCCACACCATAATTTTTATCCAAAAGTTCTTTTATTTGTTATTTTTTTAATTTCTGATCTATATTGTCAGTCGCAGGATTTTTTAAAAACTAGGCTTATCCCTGGTTGTATCTAAAATTTCATATGTTTTTTCAATGTACAGTCGTGTAAAAAAAAAGTAAACACCCCTACTAACTCCTCAACAAATTATCGTAAAGGAAAGTTACTGGTACCGAACGATTGGAAATAAAGTCTACTTTTAAATGATGTATATAAATTTGCTTACGGGGCCATCTACATATTAAAACGAATCCAAACTTCATTTTTTTCAATAATAATACCCAATTTTAACAAGATATTTCAAATCTTCGGTTCAAATTATGCTTAGACACCGAATATTCAAGTCATTAGAATGATAAGTTTTTGAATTATAAACATTCAAAATTTATTGCTTCTAATGTTAAATTACATTTTCATATTTTTATTAATATCTCCAGAAATTATGCTCCTAATGTGCTAATTTTTTTGTAGCAATAATACTAATATACCCAAACATAAATACGCTGAATTTGCAATTTTTATAATTTTATGATATGAATTATGAAATTAATATTCGAAAAAATTATGAGTTGCAACCAACAATTTTTTTGATGGATTTAGATTTATTAAGTCCTGCTTTATGTAAATCCTAAATTTCACATTTTTCTTCCAAGTATTTTTCAAATAATGCTTAAAAAACGGCAAAATGATGGTTTAAGGTCACTTCTATAATAGAAGTGACTAGATATTTTGAAATTTCTTCTGCTGTATTGTAATCTAGCAGGCTTCATTGACTTCTTAAGGTGCCTTGATCAAGATGGGGACTCTCTCGGTTAATAATCGATTCCCGAACTTCAATTTGGATACAGCCCTTAAAATACGCTCGTTTTAAAATAATTAATTTCTCGGAAGCTTATGGTACAAATTGCATAAAAGTTTGATTTTAGGCTAATTGGAGGATGTAGAGTTCATTTATGATGTCAGAATTGTATACTGCTATTGAAAAAAACAAAGTTATGGTTCGTTTTAATATGTAGATGGCCTCCTAAGCAAATTTTATCTATATCATTTAAAAGTAGACTTTATTTCCAATCGTTCGGTACCAGTAACTTTTTTCTACGATAGTTTGTTAAGGAGTTAGTGGGGGGTGTTTACTTTTTTTTTCCCCGACTGTACATAATTGCTTGATAATCTGTTTTGTATGTATATTAGCTTTAGAAAGAATAAGCTAACATTTTTCTAGAATCCAAATATTGTAGTTTAATCAAATTTCCAACTTTTATAGAAAACCAATTTTTATTTTGTTTTAGTGATTAACAGAGAGATAAAGACAGGGGTTAGGCTGTACATATTAAACACTTGAATACATAAAAATAGAAATATTATTGTTAACAAGGTTGCGAAAAAAATGAGAAAATATGATACATAAAATTGAAAGCATAAAATGTAGTTTGATACCTAGAAAAAAAAAATTCCACTTAAAATTCCTAATTTCTAACCCTGTAACTAAATGTTATATATTTCTTAGTTAAACTGAAAAAAAAAAGTGACACTGTATTGTAGTAATAATATTTAACTGATATTTTATCAAGTGTATATATAATATTTAACTGATATTTTATCAAGTGTATATATAATATTTAACTGTTTCTGCTGCCGTACAAATTTTTTCATACTAATTTTCAACTGCACGTTGCATCTTACCCGCTGACAAAATAAATCCGTAGCTGTTAAGATTTTCTGAAAATTCCCTATTCATGTCAGTGGTCGATGCAGGATTTTTCTTGGGACATATTTTGTGAAAAGTAAAAGCTATTTTTGGGAGCAATTATTAATTTATAATAACTTCTTTAAGCCCTTCTGTTAAAGTTTTTCTTTTGGATGAACTTGTTTTGTTTACTAATTACACATTTTAAAATGTAACCAAATAAAAATAATGAATGTTTATATGAAATGGAATTTTGTGAAGGGTCCCCAAATTTTGCCTGGATCGTCCCATGCTTGTTTATAGTTTTTTTATATAAAAAAAAAAATCTAACTTTTATTATCACACATAATATAGAGGAAATTTATAGGTATCTTTTAATTATTATTACAATAATTATTGAAATTGTATAAAATTATAATTCAAATTTTTGAAAAAAAATGTTGTTGTAATCTGATAAAAAACTGTAATGAATTTAAAAACTCAAAATATTGTCTGCAGATATGCGCTCCCCCCCCCCCTTCTGCCACCATCTCAAATTTGCTGTTAAAATTGTTAAAATCCAAAACATGCACTTGAAACTTTTACTAAAAGACCATTTACCTATAAATGTACTGTTTCTTTCATTAGTTGGACTTTTTTCACATTATAAACATCAGATTACTAGATATAAACAAAAGAACACTGTTGCCATTCACAATTTCCGAATATTGAAACAAATGAATGACTCTTTGAAAGCTTTATTAAAAAAATACAGGTTAATTATCTGATTTTGTTCTTAAAATATTTGTAGAAGCCTATTAAAGTCTTTAAATATTTTAATTTTGTTTAAAACCTCCAAAAACTATTTTTGCAGCCATCTATCGTCAAGTAGTATAAACAATCGAAGTTTGTTAAAAATACAAGTTAATATTTTCATATAATTAGCATATTATAATTTAATGTGAAATTTTCAGAAATTACATTTCACTTTGCTAATTATTATTATTATTGTTGAAAAAAAACTGTGGTGGGTCATCCACGTTTGAGAATCATTCATCAAAATTATTTTTACTGTACTGATTGCCAATTGGCAACGTATGTTTTACTCTTTTAACATTTTTGTTGATCTTTCTAAATGCTGTTTTGAACACGCGGTGGATTTGAATTTATTCAATCAAATCAGTTTTTATTGTTGTTTTCTACAGTTTAAGTTTAAGGATCGTTTTAGCATTGCCTGATGAGCTACATAAGGTTATGAACAACGTAACTTCGCTAATGTTACGAAGTTATATTAAAAAATCATTAAAAAATATTTTTTTTTCTGAAGTTTTCATCCCTTGATTTGGATACATTGATAAAAGAGGTATTATTTGCATAAATGTAATTAAGTTATTTGTAACTCAAATTTATGTTTTTTTAGTTTTAAAATTTTGAAAACGCAAATATTCAAACACAAAATCCCAGCAATTTAGTTCTAGACATGGCACCATCTGTTATCTGTAAATTCATATTTTTACAGATTATACGTATTTATTAATACATATTCATGCGAAGTAATTTTAATATTTCTTATTTACCTATATATTTTTTACTGAATATTTACATTTTTCAATCATTTAATTTTTTTTATGGAGCAGAAGAAAATTGATATTTTAATAATCTGATTAAAAAATACAATTTATTTAACAATTTATTTACTTGCCTAAAGATGGATTTTTTAAATTTAATAATAACTTTAGAAACTAAAAAGCGTTAATGTTATATTGTTTTTTTATATATATACATATTTACAATTATGGCAGCCAGATTTGAAATATGGAAATGTTAAAATTCCGAGATTATTTTATATATTTTTAATGTTGTTTTCTTATAAATTTTTTGTTGATAAATGTTATTTGGGATAAATTAACTATTTTTTTAATTACAAATTATGGCATTAGTAAATTTTTTATGTTATAATAGCTTGAGAGGGGGGGGGGGGGTGATAAAGTACTTATGATGTTATAAAATGTAAAATTTTAAAAAATATTTTAGTATTTTGAAAATTTAAAACTAAAATACACAAATCTGAGGAAAAAAAAATAATTACACATGCAATATGAATATGTAAAATATTTTATAAAAAATTTTATAGAAATAAACGTAATTTTTCCTTTAGTAATTTATATATATATATATATATATATATATATACATATACATATGTTACAAATGCAATGCAACATTGATCTTTTCCTGTTCCATTCTGAAATATTTAAAATATGATTTTAAACTGTAGTTTACATAATATCTTCGGTCTAATTATCAAAAATCAAAGGATAATACCTTTTGATTAACAAAATGCATGAGGCATCTTTTTTTTTTTTTTTTCAAGTCAGAAAAATAATGGAACAGATGTGTTATTATCCCGGGGTCCGCCATCTTGGATTTTTTTCTTGGTTTGAATTAATTATTTTTTTATTAATAGTTACAATTATTATATTCCAGTTTTTTCAATATTATATTAACATATCAACAATATTTAACCATTGGCGACATTACTACTTGACGAAAAAGGAGTTTTCATGCAAGAAAAAAATCCAAGATTGCGGACCCCGGGATAATAACACATCTAAGCCAAAATATTTTTTCAAATATTGTTTTGGAGATTTATCATTCATATTCCGTCATTTTTGACGGGGGTTATACACTAGTTTATAATAATTTTCATGAGTAATTCTTTTCCAATTTTAACCTATTTGTTTGTATATGAAAACTTATTTTGTAAATTTATTCATCTTTTTTTAAATATTTTTTGGGGGGAGGGGTGGGGGGGAGAGAATGTGGCATTTTAAAATTTTTGTTCTTTTATTTTTATTTACTTAAAACTTTTTTTCTAGGTTATTAGAAGTTAATGTTTATATATTTCTTTTTCAGGAACATCATCGTCAGCGAGCGTATGTCGGCACAACTAGCTTATGGCCATACAGGTGAACTTGTCATCCCTACTCCGGAAGTATATAAGGTTCCAAAATACATTAGGGACGAGGAACTTTATACAGCAACCTACAAAAATTTTTGACAACTTATTCATATACAGTGTAAGTAATAAACTTATTTTTTTTTTTTATTAATGTGTTAGACATCTCACTTTCTGAAGTCCAAGTTGTGCTTTATTAAAGCATGAGTTCAGTATTAATAACGAGAATTACACATTAAAATGCCGGAACAGCGGGTACGATGCTTTTTTTTTCTCCTGCCAGGGCCGATAGCCTCAGAGTAAAGATAGGAAGTAGAGGCCGAATCCCATTGTCCTTTCGGTCAGAACTTGAAGCTAACATATTTCCGCTTTCATCGCCAAAAGGTTGTCTTTTTTGGTGGTGACTCCCTTATTGGCACTGTCGGATTTGATTCATGCGAGAGAAACGCCGACGCAAGAAAGTTTTAGCGGGAACCGGAGGAGAAAAACCGGTTTGGCGCGTTTTCTCTAACCACCATCCCGTGACGGTGGGCAGTGATCCCGGCTTCAAGAAAGTGTTGCTATTTCTGAGTCCAGTTATATGAGAAGTCTATGCTGCCCACCGTCACGTGATGGTGGGTAGAGAAAATGCACCAAACCGGTTTTTCTCCTCCGGTTCCCGCTGAAACTTTCTTGCGTCGGCGTTTCTCTCGCATGAATCAAATCCGACAGTGCCAATAAGGGAGTCACCACCAAAAAAGACAACCTTTTGGCAATGAAAGCGGAAACATGTTAGCTTCAAGTTCTGACCGAAAGGACAATGGGATTCGGCCTCTACTTCTTATCTTTACTCTGAGGTGGGCAGTGATCCCGTCTTCAAGAAAGGGTTGCTATTTCTGAGTCCAGTCATATTAGAAGTCTATGGCCGATAGCAGAAACAGTGCCACACCGAAGGGGGTGCTGCAGATTAATTTAACAGATTAAAAATAAATTTTGTGTTAAAAAATAAATGTTAAATGTTGATCTCTTTTAAATAAAGTTTATTTGGTTGGAAATTTTATCGAATGTTTATGCGCTTGTTTAGCGTTTTTCTGCGATTTACAGCGATTTTTTTACATTCAAAATAGACCAGCACAGATAATCACCTCATCCAGTTCACGGAAGAAATTCTAGGATTAGGTTAAATCTTGATTCGACTTGCATATATTTTTTTATTTTTGCTGTTAGCAGTGATATAGGAATCGGGAGGACAATGGCGTCTTTTTGCAGAAAATTTTTTAGAAATTATTTGAGTTTGCAGACAGTTTTACATTTTATCTGTCTGCTTGTTATAATGAATACCATTATAATCTGTTTATAATCCTTATTAATCTTTGTGTAAAAAGTATTTTTAGCATAGCAAAAAGGAAAAAAAGAAATCTGTAATTTGTAGCGAGAACAGATTACTGTAGTTTTAATGCAAGTTTAGTCATGAAAAAAAATGTCATTCTACAAATCGCATGGTCATAACTTTCTTTCCATTGTGTAAAATTTGTTTTATGGTACACACAGTGGCAAAATCTTAGGCCCACTGTATAGCAATATACCGCAATAATTTAAAGATTTTTTTTTCATTGACAATAGCTAAAATCAAATATTAACACACCAAAACTTTTCTTTTTTTGTATCATATAATTAAAAAATATATATTTTTTTTCAAATGTAATTTAATTGAAAACTACAACTCAGTTGACTGAATGTTTGTGGTTTTTAAATGATTTTAAAACAGGTGTTATTTTTAAATGTATCTCTATCATATGCAGCCCAATTATAAAGATTTATCAATTTCCATTTAAAATAAAAACTTTACATTAATACAGTCGACGCTCGTTACAACGACCCCTTGCCTACCAAACAAAAGGGTCGTTATAATGGGAGGTCGTTATAACGAAAGTGAACGAAAAAACTCTAATCAGGTATAGAAAAATTAAGTTTTCAAAAGAAATTATAAGGTAAAGCGAGGAGAGTCTGCGCACATTTCAAAAGAATAGTAATAAAAAATCTAAATATTAATATTTTGCTAAACTATGCATGAATAATTTTGACTTTATTTGTTTTTTATGCATTTTCATTGTTATTGTGTTGTTATACTGTAATTTAATAGAACAGCAGTAATAAAACCATGAAAACTATTTTGCGCAATCTTTCCTTACAGGGTAGGAGAGAACGCGCACATGGGTAGGAGATATTGCGCACATAGGTAGAAGAGATAGTTATTAACAGTAACTACAGTTAAATTGTTAACAATAATAATTACACTTAATCCACATTGTTGAAAGGTTTTTGTGTGTAAACAGTATTGTATCAGGAGTGAATATTTCAACCAAATGTTTAAATAATAAATAAAAGAAAGAATTTTAACAACAGCTAAAAATTTTAATTTAAGAGATTAAAATATCAGAAAAAGCAAGCCCTACTAAGATTACAAAATAACATTAATCTAGTTGATAACATGTTCAACTTGAAAATTACTTCATTTCCATTTCCACAGTTTCATTGTATTTTGTTTGCTAACCGAAGCTGTCGTCGTCCACAATCGATGCACTTATTGTTGTAAATCGTGCACCTTTCGTGCAATCATCTGCAACAAGCAATATATTGAATCCAGTCAGTTGTCGAAGTTGTCTCCTGGTACAGTTACAGACATTCAGTGCACACATCCTCATTGACCTTCGGTTTTTTTCCTTGAGTTTTTTTATCTGACTTTTTGTGGAAGCACCTTATCTTCAGCTTTTTTTTGTAGCGACATCCTTCTTAAGTCTTTTTTCATGTATATTTTGTGGATTAGTAACATTAGTTGCACTCTGTTTCATTTTGATTTCGATGGCATTATACTACTTGGAATGGGTGAAAGCTTTTCCAAAACACTGTAATAGAAAATTTATTTTAGTTAACAAAATTAATTTATTAATGGCTCATAAATTAAAAAATATATATAAATATTTAATTAAATTGTTAACAAATATATTATTAATTTATTAACAAAAATAATTACATAAAATTTATTTAATAGCAACA
>OZ010796.1:104248716-104314716 GCA_963932465.1 Maratus speciosus
GGGCATTTTGGTATGACGTCAAAAACATGGACACCAAAATCTCCTATCTGCGCAATCTACTGCCCATCCTGTGACGTCTTGTGAGCATCTTTTTAGTGTATTTCTGTTTACCATCTTGGCTTCTTTATCTCACTTGATATCATTGCCAAGTGTGGTATAATTTATCCACATTTTACGCAGGCTTAAAATTGTCTTGTCATTTTTATATTGTCAGCGTTTTTAGTAAATATCGCGTTTCTCGACTCCTTTCAAGGCAGATGTGGAAGACTATTCAAGAGTTATAAATTCGGATAAGTATTCGGTTAAACAATGGTAAGATATTGTAAAGTTGTTGGGTGTAATGATAATGATAATACTGAAAATAATGGGTTTTTTTGCTTTTCCTGGGATTAGAAAAAGTCACTATGAAATAACGTACAGCAGACATTCAAAGTGGTTGGCTGCCTTGAAAATAGATGCTTTAACAGAATCAAAAGAAAAAATTTCTGGATATTCAAAGATCATTTTATTTCGGGTTTGTTTTAATCTTTTTGTTAGTATTTAATGTGTTATGAAGATACTAAATTGCTGTTGTGCTTAAATGACGACAATTGTCATTAATTTATCATGTGTTACACATTAAAGTGGAACACTTTTTTGAAGATCACCATAAAAAAAAATTAGAACACTATGGACCGTTTCGTATTATGTAAAATTGATAAATTTTCTCCGTATCTTCAAATTCCCGCATTGTTTATAGTTTTATAAATATTCCTTGTGCTTTTTTGAATAATTGTTTGAGTTTTTTCCCTCTTAAATTTTTTTTATGATTTCTCGCCAGTAAAATGGTGTGAAAGAAACAACAACTCTTAATAGTTTGACCAGTTTTTTATTCTTGAAAAAATTTAATATGTTCAATCCTTCTCTGTACACTGCACTATTATTTAGCTTTCGTGTTATGCTAACTTAAATAAAATATTAAGGCCAAAAAATAAATAAAACAACTTTTTAATGTGTTTGATTTTATAATTTTTATTGCAATGTAAAATTGATGGAAAAACTCTCACTTTCATCAGATTTAGAAACTTCTTTAGTGTGCTTACCAGCAGTGAGTAGTTTTTCTAAAAAGGCTGGTGGAATTTTACATAGCCTTTATAAAACTGCAGGGTATAGCAGTAAATAGAAGAAAATTGTTCATTTCCATGTTTTCCATTTTAAAAATGTAACCATGGCTTTAAGTTCTATATTAAACTTTCCTTTGCTGTATAATGTATAGCTATCAATCTTAATTTTTTATTAAAATGTTTCCCTGAAAATGCATTGTAGTAAATGAATTATGTTTACTGTTAGGGTTGGCACATTCATCAGGCAAAAAGGGTGGTTGCCCAGGGCCCTGTGCCTATTGGAGTCTTGTTAGGGGCCTCAAATAATGTTTCATCTGTATAAAATAATAGTTTTGCTCTAAATTTGCTTTTAAATCTTTCTTCATCGGAAAAAAGTGAGTATTAACTTTTATTTCTTACAATCAAAGTTTATTTTATTGACGGGAAATGTATCAATTTGATGATTCTAAAATTAACCGTGAGTTATTTAATTAGAAATGCAGATGTTATTAAATAATGAGGCATTAAATAAATAAATGTGTAATCCTCCCCCCCCCCAAAAAAAAAAAAAAAAAAATTGAGATATAAAATTTAACTTCTGTTAAAATGAACAAACCTGTTTTTTAAATAAACAGTTTTTACTATTAGTTATTATTAGGTACTATTAATAAACCCCTTATTCTTTTTAAAAATTTTAGATGCTATTTTTCTGAAATTTCTTTAGTAATTGTTCAGTAGTAGTATAATTAAAACTGTAAAACCCAGAATATGAATTTTTTTCACCCCTCCCCACCTTTTTCCAGACCAAGGGTGGCTTAAATTGGAAAAATTCATATTTTTTTTTTTTTTTTCAGAATGAGTTTGAAAAACTTTCAAAATCCATAAAAGTTTTAATACAGAGTGTCTGGAGAATCTGCTGGTGTCAGGATAGATGCACATTTTACGATGTTTTTTGCTCTCAGGGGAACACAGGTGTGTAGTTCTGTGTAATAAGCGACTACCATTTGTGGTCTTCTGCAAGAAAGTGGAATTTCTTCCAATGCCCTTCAACTATGTGCTATTTTTTAAACTCGTCAATCAGGAACAGTCGTAAATGTTTACTCGACCAGTAAGTATTAACTTATTATGACTGACTGTAAGTATGTAATTTTTTAATACATTTTCTGTTCCCTTAAAAAAGGGAATTTTAAAATGCATTCTACATTATTTATGTTGTTTTAATCAGTTTATTATGATTCTTATAATTTATTTATCTATTTAAATTATAGAATGTATTCAATGGGACTTTTTCAAGAATTACGCGTATGCTTGTTGATTACTACCTGTTGACCCCGCTTTCACTTTTGTAAATATCCTGTTAAGGGACTTTTTCATGCTTGTTTTTGATGATATGAGTTTTCAGTAATAGGTACTTGTAAGTATGATGCTTTTCTAAACACTACATTGTATATTTATAAATGTTGTTTTACATAAAGTCATGTTGTTTTATATAAAGTCATTTTTCCCATAAAATGGATCTGCATCTTAAAGAATCACTTAAAGCTATGTCAATTTGTAACACAATAATTATAATTTATTATAATTAATTTTTAACCAAGGTTTCTTTCGCATTAGCTTTCAGATTTATAAAATTGTGTTAAATGATCATTTTTTTTTTTTTTTTTTTTTTTTTAAGCATGTAGTTATGTATAAGCAAGCTATATTTTATAAAAACATTAAGTGTCAAGGTCAAAATTAGCACTAGCTACTGGCCACAGGGCCAGTGAATGAGAAAAAGTGGCTATTAAAAAATCGGCTGTCATCGGCCACCTTATGGCCACTTTCCTACAAGGAGAGGGTAAATTTTTTTTTGCATTTCATCATGTTATTCTATTTTTTCTGGTTGCAGTATGTTTATATTTGTATATTTATTTGTGCTATTCCATTTTAGATTAGGGGAGAAGGGGGCTAGTGTGAACAACTTGAATAATTCTGTTATTTTTTAGTTAAAAGTTGCTCTGTAAATTTTTGTAGATTGACAACACTGATATACACTTCCATGTGTAATTACATGAGAATAAATTTCATATTTCATTTGCAATTTATAAAAAAATGTTTTTATGGTGAAAAAGTAAATTCATGGTTTGTTTTTTAATTACTAATTAGACTATTTATATTCATTATTTCAAATGAAAGGGGATATTATATTATAAATGAATCTAATCGGTATATTTTTTTTTATATTCACTTTTGCTCTTCATGGTTTACATTTACCAGTGTTAGTCCTAAAAAAATAAATGGCACCATGGGGCTAGTGTGGACACATGGTGGTGGGGCTAGTGGGGACATGTCCACACTAGCCCCATTCAGCTTTCAGTTGTAAAAACATTATTTAGGTATATAAATATATCACATTTTATGCTATTTGTATACTAAATTAGATTCATTTGTGAAGTAATAACTGAATTTAAGTGTAGAATACACACATAGTAGAATTTAGTTTGATAAACATCTTTTATTTAAATCACTAATGCTAGTCCATTATAATAGCATAGGTAGGATGTATCCTAGAGTAAATTATAGGGATTATTTTCTTGTTGGTGCTGAAAGCCAACTGAAAGTCTAGATTTGCCTTCAAAAAGCGGGTGGATGGTGAGAGATCTATTTCCAGCTGTTTTACACCACATACAAGAACACACAAAATCTGATATTGAACACCTTGTTTTTTTGCTTCTGGATAATCATAATTCACGCATTACTCTTGTAGCAATTACACATATGGGAAGGAAAATTACATTGTGTTACTGTCTTTCCCATCACATTTTTCCCATAAACTTCAACCACTAGATGTTGCAATTTATTTATGGTGTATTCAAAGGAATGTGTAAAGTTACATTTAATGACTGGATATTAAATTATCCTGGCAAAACAGTATCAGTCTGATATTCGTTCCTTAGCAGCAAAAGCATACATCTAAATTATTTACACTAAGTAGTATTATATCAAGATTTGAAAAAACCTGGAATTATCCCATTAAATTGATTAAATATAACTTTTGAAATGATTATTATTATTTTTTTTTTTGAAGCTATGTTATTGACCGTGAATGCCCAAATACTACAAAAGATTAGGTAGGTAAGCACACGAGAAGACTGTGGAAACAGCCTTTTGACATGGAAGTTGATGAATTAGAAATTGAAGAAATAGAAATGATTGAAAAAAACAACCAAGCCAGGAGATTTTGCATTGGCTCAAGTTTCTTTAATTTGCAAAAAGTCCATCCACAGCAGATGAGATTTTATAAATATGTAGCAGTTATTCAAAGTCTGTTTCTGTTGTTGAATGTGAAACAGTGCCTCAAGAGTATTAGCTCTAAGAAAAACCACTTTATTTATATTGAAAATGATGTTTCACAAATAAACATTATTGGAAAACTCTCACAGCCAGACATTATTCAAGAAGCCATCATGCTTATTATGCAATTTCCTGGCTGTGTAAACACTAATGAAAAACATTTAGTTGCTTTGACAAATACTTTAACCTTGTAAACAAACTTAAGATTTTAAGATAGGTAAATACTTCCATACCTTTTTATTTTGACAAGTGTTTTGTACTTTTGTACTAATGTATTTAATTTTGTCTTTGAAATACATTTATAACATACCCAACTGCAGTCCTCAGTAATAACAAAAAAATATTAGGTATAACATTAATTAAGTTATATTTTATTATGATTAATATATTTACTATGTTGTTTAGGTTCAAATTTATTTTATAATGGTTTTGCAAACACTTATAAGAGTTGTATTACATTGTCTAAATCAGTATTCTAGCTTGTCCACACTAGCCCCACCACATGGGGCTAGTGTGGACACAAAAAAATTTTTTTTTTCCTAAATATTAATAAAAAACTGTATTGCCAAATAATTTAATATATCAACCAAATCAAAGATAAAATAGTAAATTCTTGTAAAAAAAATACTTGAAGTGTGAAAAATGGTATTTAGTACACTTTTTTGCAAAATTTATAAAAATTGTCCACACTAGCCCCCTTCTCCCCTAATACTAATAAAAATTTTAACAAAAGTTTACTGTTTAGTGTTTTTAAATAAAACAGTGGCCGCTAGTTTAAAGAAAAACTGGTACTACTGGCCACTGGCCAGTAATGAAATTTCCCAGTTTTGACCTTTAATTAAGTGTATGAGTATCATATTAGAGAGGAGCAGTTAATCTCTTCTCTCCCCGTACACACACACACTTTTCAAGGAATTTGATGTTTCAAAAAATGTTTAAGAACTGTTTAAAGAAGTTTAAGGTTCATAAAATTATTTGATAAACCCTTGATATAACAATATTCTGAAAATCGGGTACTTTTATCATCTAATGACTGCTTTGGCTAGTTAAAAAAATATATTTGAATATAATTATGTAGATTTCTTCTTAGTTGTATACTATAACATTAAATTATAACTCTCCCCATTTCAATGAAACTTTTAAAATGGTGTCTCTGGATAATTATAAATTATAATTTAATATCAGCTTAGTAATTATCAGAGTGCATATATATATAATCATTTAATATTACTAATATTGAAATTTATTATGATTATATCAAGGTTATAATTTCATTTGCTTAATAATTATTAAGCTGCATATATTAGTCTATTTAATATGAAATAATCTAAAATGTATTATCTATATTATTAACATTATAACTTCATTTGCTTAATAATTATTAAGCTGCATATGTACCTAATAATGTATTCGATTTAATATTTACTAATGTTGAAATAATCCAAAATGTATTGCCATTATTATCAAGGTTATAATTTAGGTTGTTTATTTACAATTTTTTAAAGTGAGATGAATTATTTATTTAATTAGCGTAAATTATTGAAATTATCAGAAGCATATGTGTATTTTGGAATTCTGTTAAAATGCATCAGTATCAATATAGTAATTTTTAGAACAGATGTGTTATTATCCTGGGGTCTGCCATCTTGGATTTTTTTCTTGGCTTGAATTAAAAATTATTTTTTTATTATATAGTTATAATCATTATATTCCTTTTTTTTTTTTTTCAATATTATATTAACCTATCAACAATATTTAACCATTGGCGACATTACTATTTGGCGAAAAAGGAGTTTTCATGCAAGAAAAAATCCAAGATGGCGCACCCCGGGATAATAACACATCTAAGCCTAATTTTTAAAGATCTCTGAGCTCGAAAATAAAATTTAGTGACATTGTTTGTTTTGCTCAGTCAATGTTTGTAATTTACTTTTCAATGTCTCCCCAAATTAGAATTAATATACATATCCAGCAGTGGCGCATCCAGATTATGCTTTGGAGGGGGCTACAAATATTTTAGAGGCCTATATGTGCCCAGATTTGGCCTGGCCTGCTGCTGAGCTCTTCCTTTCATTTGATTTGATGAGCCGTGCCGGATGAGGTCCTGACTTAAATTTTTTCTGCTGACTTGAGCAGAGTCAGATAAAGCTCTGGAAAGTTTTGGTGGGGCTAATTCTGAATGCTTTTAACATATTACGTAATAAAATAACTGTACTAAAATATATCTTAGTTTTTGTGATTTTTTGGTGTGTTTCTGCATCTGAATAGTTTTACATTGTGTTTGCAATCAAACAATTTAAAGTTTTATTATTAATTATCAAAATATTATGAAGGTTAAAGATAGCAATAAGTTGCATGGGGTATTAAATTTGGTACTTCTTAGTTATCCCGTCGACCAAATTACTGTCGCCAAATTGTAAGATTAAATGCCAATAATGGCCATTAAAACCATTAATTCGATGTTTTATTTGTATTTTTATTAATGTTTTACTAATTTATTTGTTCTTTCGTTATTTAAAATAAAATTTATGTCAATGTGTATAATTTTGGCGAGTGGTTTGGCGATTTGTATAATTTGGCGAAATTGGTCGACGGGATAGTTAAGAAGTACCTTAAATTTTTAAGTAAATTTTAAACATGCTAATATTTTGAATTTAATAATAAATAAAAGAGAAAAAAATTGTGTGACAAAATGAATATCTTTTCAAAAATTCTGATTTTTTAAGGACCTATTAAAAAATAATAGCAACTCTCTCATAATTAAAAAAAAATTAAATGTCTAGCCTGGGAGGGGTTTCAGCTCTTTCGTGGGTGCACCAATGATATCCAGTGCCATAAAAGGCTATAGTTTGAAAAGAGTCTTCTAAATTTTTGCATTACTGAATTCTTTAAAATTCGTTACAGAAAAATTCAATGAAATTGGAAGCCATGCTTTTAGATTTAGCTTACTGAATTTATATTTCCCCTATAATATATTTTGCAAGTAAAGGGTAACTTCATACTTTATTTTAAATATATGAATTAACTAAGAAGTTTTAAGTATATCACATGACGTTTTTTTTTAGCTCAGAAGATTAATTTTGAGATGTTAATGCTAATAGCTATTGAATCAGAATTTAGTTCAAAAGTGTGTGGAAAAATTTAAGCCACCATAGTTGCCACAGATATCATTCATATAGTTTGGTTATTTTCTTAAGTTGTAATTAGTATACAGTTTAAGATAAGTTCAGCATAGAAAATAATGATTCTTATTTGTAACACATATTGCACATCAGCTGTATTATCTCTTCCTACTCCTTTTAAAAAAATAATAATAATAACCTTTATAAATAATTGCATTCTATTCAAGCCTTCCATTTGTGGAAAGCATATTCTCATATTTTTTCAATTTAAATTATTCTACAATGACTATTATACTCATGCTGGCTAAACTATTTAATGCTTATTAACAACTTTAGAGTATTTTTGGTACTTTTATGTTAGTCATACACAAATCTTGCCAATAACAGCTTTTTTTTACTAAATTAGAAACAATATTTTGATGATAATTTTATGGTTATTTCTTTTTCTCTGTATTTTAATTGAAATGGGTGAAAGGCATATATATTTTAAATGTATGCAACATGTATTTTAAATGAAATGAGTGAATGACTTATACACTGCTCAAAACAATTAAAGGATATTGCAGTTTTAGGTGGATTTTGTATCTGGTAAACTGTTTAGCTGATTGATACATGGTCGACAGGCATAGTAGGTTATATGAGAATAAATTACACATGTTTGGCAGAAAAAAATGCATTTTATTGCGCATTTGTGTACTAAAGGAAAAAAACACAATTTGTGCATATGAAAAAAAAAGAATAAGAAAAGGTGTTTTCTTCAAAGAAAACCATTTTCAGTAGGGGGTATGGTTTCCACGGGCGGCCAGCAACGTTGAACACCTTTGAGGCATGGACTCAGTGAGGCTATTAATGACGAGTTGGGGTATTCTGCCCCACTCTTCCAGAAGAGCTCTTTCCAGTTCTTGGAGAGTTTGTGTGGGTTGTTGGCGGCCAGAAACTCGTCTTCCTAGAGCGTCCCAAACGTGCTCGATTGGATTCATGTCTGGAGAACACGCTGGCCATTCCATTCGAACGATTCCTTCCTTGAAAAGGAAATCCTCCACCAGGTTTGCACGACGTGGTCTGCAGTTATCGTCCATTAAAATGAAGTTATCTCCGATTGCTGCAGCGTAAGGGACTACAATAGGTCTGAGGATCTCATCCCTATATCGGCGACCAGTCAGAGCTCCATCTCGAATGATGTAGAGGTCAGTGCGCCCGTCAATGGAGATGCCACCATACACCAACACTCCTCCACCGCCAAATCTGACACTTTCGTGCACGAACGCAGGATTATTCCTACTGCCACGGTCCCTCCAGATGAAAATACGCCTATTATCCGGATGCACAGAAAAACGGAACTCGTCAGAAAACAGAATATTGCTCCATTCATTTCTCCTCCAGTTGACATGCTCGGTTGCCCACTCCCTGTGGTCGCGACGATGCCTTGATGTTAATCTAACACATACCATCGGTCGGTGAGCATACAGACCTACAGCATGGAGCCGGTTTCGGACAGTCTGAGTTGAAATCGTGGTGCCTGTAGCCGAGCGAAGGTGTTGTTGGAGAAGAGTAGCGTTCATGGTTCGGTGTCTCTGAGCTGTTAACGCTAAATACCGATCTTCATTGGGCGTTGTTGCCCATCTACGACCTTGCCCTGGTCTTCGGCCTGCACAACCACTCTCCAAAAAACGGTTCCAGATCCTGGAAATGACACTTTGTGACACTCCAATGGCTTGCGCTACTTCGGCTTGAGTTTGGGCCCCTTCTAACCTACCAACAATTCTCAAAGCTTCTGAATCTGTCAAATGACTTCGCTGAGACATCGTACTCATCGAAACAAAGCAATCACTGAATGTCGATCATCCTTGTCTTCATTCTCTTTTATCCAGTTGAAAGTCAAATTTCATTCGCTGCCGCTGAAGCGACGTTTTTGACGTCGAACTCAAAATTTGCATACTCCACAGTTTGAAAACCAGAAAAATTTGCATTTGTGATTCTCTTCTTCTATTTTCGGCAAAAAAAATTTCGTTTATATCTTTATTTTATATAAAACTTCAAATATCCTTTAATTGTTTTGAGCAGTGTATTTAAAATTAAATGGATGCAATGCGAATGATGCTAGTTATGCAACGATGCGCGCAAACTAATATTAAACCAATGGCAACTTTCTTTATAAATTTCTTGTTTACATTTCAGTATTTTAAAATGATTTTTGTTTTTGTTTTGCATGGGATATTTGAGGTCAATGTCTAATTTGGTATCTTTTTACTCTTTATTTCAGGTACAGTTTTTCAGAGGAAAATTTCAGTTTCAGATCCTGTTCCAAAATTAAAAGTGCCCTCAGAGAAAAAAAAACTGCACATAAAAAAAAATAAATAAATAAAGATATTTGATTAGATATTAGCCTCAGGTAACCTAGGCCTAAAAAAAAAAAAATTCAAAGTATCGAAATGCAGATAAGAATTTTGAAAAGAACACTGCCATTGGTTTAACATTTAGTTTGTGTTCTCCCGTTACTACTATCATAGGCTCTTATTGTGAGGCGACTCATAGCCATTTTAACATGAAAACTAGCCTCACTTATGATTTTTCTTATTTGCATTACATTGTTTATTCAGATGTAGCCTTCTTTTTATTCATGATCTCCCCCCTGCCTGAAAAAAAAGTAAGTTGTACCCGTTAATACTTTTACATAATTTTTACTTTTTATTTGTACTTGTTTGTAATTTTTACTGTTTATTTGTACTTTATAATAATTTTCTGATTACAATAAATGAGTCTGTGTTCTTAATTTTGCTTTAAAAAGTTGCAACATGCATTTAAACAATGTTCTGGGGGCAAATGTAAGACATTTACTTCTATCTTTCTTCTTATTTTTTAAAAAATGTCTTCAGGTTATATTACACTTTCAAATATATCATACTTTTTTGTTATCTCTTGGCATGTGACATAATGAGATATCATCATCATCAACAACAACAACCGTTTTCAATCCACTGCTGGATGTACGTCTCCCCCAGATTTTTCCAATGTTTCCTCTTTCCTGTGTAGTGCCTTAGTCATCCAATTTAGACCGGCTACTTTTCTGATTTCATCACTCCATCTTACTTGAGTAAATACAGATACTGAATAATTTTAAGCTCTGTTTAGATGTTTCTAATTATATAAATATTTAGCACCAATAGTCCAAAAGCTATTTTGTCTTGCCTATATTCTGCCCACACACTAAGTTTCTCTTATTTATGAGTAGTAAATACAGTATTGTAATGTTTTTAGAAATTTTGATGTGTAAACCATAAAGGTTTTCTTTTTAATAGAACAGGAGTGTAAATCACTTGCATTTCTGATGTCTTCAAATCTGCTGATATTCTTAGCAGTTTGAATGAGGCTTATTTAATTTTGTCTCACTAAATATTATTTACCAATTATTGTTTATTTCAATTGATCAACTGAAATTTTCTTTCTCTCTTTTTTTTTTTTTTTTTTTGTTTAAGTATGTCAAGAAACATGCTTTTTAATTTTGATGTACTATTTATTACTTTTTAATTAATATACTAACTGAAAATTATTAATTGATTATCCCACTTTATAAAATAAAACCTGTCTTAATAGTTCACAATTTCGCTAGTTAATACAGTCTATTTGGTACTTAATGCACCAATTATTTCTATCCTGATCTTTGATCAATGAAATGTTTACTGCAATGCTAGGATATTTTTAATTTTATACCAGTAGTTTAATATGAGTTTTATTTTATTACTTTATTGTATAACAGTTATTTGTTCATTTATTTTAAGTATATATTGGTGATTTAATAAAATAGTTCTTAAAAGTCTGTAATTTTCAAATGTTATATTTTTAAAAAAGCTCACTTTACTATTGACAATGTTTTTTCTTTTATTTTTCAAATGTTTCAATTTACGTGATTTTCATTTTGTGTCAACTATTATGCTTGGCAACAATGGTGTCCATATAACAGAAAAGTGCCATCTATTTTTACTCAATTTTTACAAATGCTTTATCTTTCTTTTAAATTAAAATATAAATATCTGTTTCTGCAGATCAATAAAGTTTCCTGCAAAGCATTGTGTCAATGTTATTTTATTTATTATACGTTATTTTATTTATCATACGTTATTTATTATATGTTAATATTTATTATTATTTATTTTATTATTATATTTATAATATCATTATATTCAATAATAAATTTTGTTATGTAATAATATTTATAATATAAAGAAGTTTTATTTTGTTTCTGTAACTTGTACTGTCAAATAAAAGAAATTTATTAAAAATTTGTTGTTTTCATTTGACTATATGATTTTATTATAAATGGTATTTCAAGTATTTACTTGCTTTGTTTATCATGTAAGAAATAGTTTTAATTATCTATTTATTTTTAATAACAAAATGGCTAAGATATAAAACAATGAGAAAATATTCTCATTTTTAACACTTTCAACATGGTTGAAAAGTGTTTATTCAGTAAGTTGAATAGTTTTGGTTTGTCTATTTTCCCACTTTCTAACTCTCACAAATATACTGGGATCGCCATGTAATTATTTAATGTTAATGAGGTCCATTGTGTGCTATTTAAACGCAAAATTCAATAAATATAATGCATCAAAAAGTGTTATGGGACCAACAAGTGCTGAAAATGGATTTTTACTCAGTTATGTTTTTTTAAATGGCTCATTAATATATTTCATTTCATTGTATGAAAAAAATAAAGTTCTTATTAGCTATTGTTGGTGAGAATTTCATAATCTAAGCCTAATTTTTCATAATTATTATTTGTGTGTATATTCCTTTATACCAGTGGGGCAGCCAATATACTTATTTGGAGAATTCTTACTCCTTGCATGATACAATATCTGACAAATAAAAACCAATGTGGGCTATTTCGAAAATAAATATGTGCATATTTTCTAACATTCACCCAAGTACGAGGAAGAAAACATAGTACGTTCATTTTAGACCTAAACTGAAGGGATTAAAACAATTTCCAGTTTTCTCCTATTTAATTCTGAGTTCAACCCCCTGACCTCAGGTCTAAAACTTTAAACTGGAATTGTGACCTTAATGTGACCTAAGTGTAGGTACTCATTTTACTCAGAATTTTAAGCTCTACAACATTTGTATTGACAATGTTTTTGACAGAGTTAGTTGTTTGGAGATACTGTTATGGTATGTAAAAAAATGTGTTTTTTGACTGCAAATCTATACATATTTCCTAACGCTCACCTAGTACGAGGGGGAAACATAACATATTCATTCTAGACCTAAACTGAAGGGATTAAAATAATTTCCAGCCTTCTCCTAATTAATTCCGAATTCAACCCCCTAACCACTGGACTAAAAGCAGAAACAAACAAAATAAGTTTAGCATTAATGTGTTTAAAGGCTTCATAGAAAAGCCGCTGTAATCTTCAAAGAGAAAAAAAAAAGAGTGTGGGAAAGAACAATAGTAGTAACATATAAAAATAAAAAGGATTTTTAAATATTGATAATGATATCATTATGAAGGGGGGGGGGGGGGTGAGGAATAATAACATATGATACTGTAAGTGAAAGGGAAGGGGCTAAAATTACCTAAATATTGCTAACATTATACATGTACAACCCCGTACACATTGAGGTACCATTTGATTATCCCGTCCACCAAAAAATTGTCATCAAACTATAAGATTAAATGTCAATAATGGATGATCGTAAATGTCATATTCACTGGACATTAAACATGATACAAGTGTTTATGTCATCAAGTGATTTTTAATTCTACTTCTTTTTGTTTTTTATTAATGTTTTACTAATTTATTTTTTCTTTCGTTATTTAAAATAAAACTATGTAAATTTGTATAATTTGGTGAAATTGGTCGACGGGATAATCAAGTAGCCCCCACATTAATAACACACTGATAATTACTCCTCACATTAGCCATATTGCTCTTAACTTTTTCTTTCATTAAATTTGTGTTGAAATAAAGATTCCTTTTATAAAGCCTTGAAACAAATGATAAACGTTTTGTGATACGTATGCTTTTCTTTACATTGGTTTTTACATATTTTTATCGTAACATAAGGTATTTTTAATACATCTTATCAGTTTTTTAAATACTCTGGGAGAAAATTTTGAAATGCGACCCCCTTTTGCTGCTGCAGTGTTTATACAAATCTACATTTTTTGGCTGATTTGCATGATATAACTTGATATAAGGGCTGTGCATATATAATCATTTTAGGTTGGGGGAGAAGTCTAACATTTGGTTGTCATAAGATATTTCTGGGGAAAAGGGTATTGTTTTTTTAAATTGTTATTTATTTATCCAAACAATATACAGTAAAAACTCAACTAACCGGCATGCTCGGGAAACGCCGATTGCCGGATACTTGAAAAGTCCGGATAGTTGAGCACTACAAAATCTGTCATGAAAGAAGGGGGGGGGGGCATCGACGTAAAAATGAAACAGCAAAATGATTTTTAGGCTATTTTCCTGCCATTGGGAAGTCGATCAAATAACTCTTATTATTATTATTATTAAATTTGCAGTTGATAAAGTTATTCTTTCCGAATAAAAAATAAAAGTAAACAAATTTCTATATTTATTTATTAATCTTTTATAAAGTTGTATTATTTATAATTTGACATCGCCCCTTTCCGGAAAAAGCACATGGAAGCTTGGAAAATTAACTTTGGTATGATTCACTTGTGTTACCTCAACTAACCTCACAGTAATAATGAATCTTTTCTGCATAGCTAAAAACGTTATCAGATGCAAACTGATAATGCCCGACTTCTCCGATCACGATAAAAACAAACTACACTCATTAGCTTTTTTTGTTTTTCTTGTTGGAGTGGCTCAGATAGTGAAGTCTTTTGGGGGGGGGATTTCTAAATTTCTGAAAACTCATTGTACGTTAATAAAAATTAGGTAAACGGCCTAATTTATTATTATTTGAATTCGGTGAAAATTTGAACACAACCGGACAATTAGCAACGGAGAAAGCAATTTTTTTTATATAATAAGTAAGGGGGAAAAAGAGTACCGTTTCGTTCTTTCTTTTTATCTAGAATAATATTATTATTATTTCTGTTTACTGTTTAGGTTGATGAAAAATATTTTTCCTTGCTAATTCAACAACGCAAAACTTTGATGCAATCTCCCGGCTGAGGAGAAAAAGTTTGAACTGATAAAAATCCAGCTGCAGTGTTTTCCTTTCATCCGTTGCTTTGCTTGATTCTGCAGAGGAAGCAAATGCCATCAACTTTTCTTTATGCGATTTAATATCGTAAATCGTTGAGGATCCAATATTGAATATACGCATCAATTGTTGTTATTTTCCCCTCTTTCTAAACGACTAATTATGTCTAGCTTCTGAGTTATGGTTAAAACAACTCATTTCCTTTTATTAGGATTTGACTGATCTGCCATTTTTTTAATTTGACAAAAAATGTGACAGAACACGATTAATAAAGGTTGAGAGTATTTCCTAGGCTAGCTGATTAAGCACAAGCGAATGGCAGTAAAAATGTGCCAAAACGAAAAAAAAAAAAAAAAAAAGCATCAGCGTGATTTAAGTCAAATTCTAATTGGTCAAACTGAATGTGTAGACCCAAATGGGCGGGACAGATGGAAAGTTCTACAGACAGATGGAATTTTCTAGTAACTCCAGGGAAGGGGGGGGGGGGGCTACTGTGCATCTGGGGGGAAAATACGATATCTGAAATGACCATATCCCCATCCCAATTCTTAGAAAACAGTTTTCCTTCATGCTCCTGGCTTAGCTGCGTACACACTATCCTTCTAACTGTAATCAGTGTCGGCTTCGTTTGTTCTTGCCACGCGGTGTCTTTGATTTTTAACGACTTTAGCAGGAAAGGGACTGATGTCCAGCAAAAGAGGAACCTTTCCTTCAAGTAGAGTCGAGCTCCTTATCTCCTGACCCATTGTTGATTCCCCTCATTCTTTTGTCAATAAACCGCAGATGGGTTCAGAATAAAAGCTTTTCCAAGAATACTGGACAAGCAGGCAAAATACGCGTGAGTACGCAGCCTTAGCAGTTCAGTTTTCGGAAAAGACGTAGCTTTCTACCGTTTATCACGCCTCCCCATCTAGTTTCGCCAAGAGCAGAAAAGAAAGATCAAGCCTCTCTTCTCTTGTCTTCATTTTCTACCCCCTCCTTCTCTCTTTCGGAAGGAAAAACAGCCGGCGCGGCAGACTATCGCGTACTATGACGCAACATGAAGTTATTCTGCGCTAACGAGCTATAGACAGTTCTTTATGCTATATTTTTATTTTATAATGTTCACTGTTATGAACATACACACAGATCTGTTTTACGCCGAATTAATCGCTGAGATAATTTGAGAATGCTAACAGTAAATTTCCTAAAATAGTAGTAAAAATTTTTCAACTGTTTATGGGGGAAAAAAAATAAACGATTTCTCCAAATGTTTCCGGTTAGTTGAGCTTTCCGGTTACTTGAATGCCGGATAACAGAGCTTTTACTGTATATATATTTTTTTTTACATCAAAATAGTCATACCTTTTAAATAGCAACTATCTCTTTTAGATGTTAATTGATATAAAGTTATTTAAATGTAAAATCATATTTTTATATCGCTGCAAACATACAAAAATAAAAAGAACCCCCGTTTAAAGTAATTGTTGAACACTTAAATCAAAAAGAAAAATAGTCTCTGCCCTCCTGGACACCCGTTTAGGGTAATTTTTGCACACAAAAAGAAAAAACAAATTTTATTTTATTTAAATAACTGTTATACAAAATAGAAACATTTGATAGAATTTAGGCTTCATATCTCTATGAACATCTACAGTATACCCATTCATACTTTTCTAGTATACCACTATACCAAACCCTATGTTGTATAGTTTTTTACAAAGCTTTATTTTTCTTTTAGTAATGATTTTTTTAATAATAGAGTTAATAATTTATAGATTTATTGTACAGAATCTTCTGAGAGCGAGTAGTACTCACACTTGATCGTTTATTTTTGAATAAAATAAGTGAAAGATTTATATTTCAAATGAAATGAATGCAGTACAAATGATTGTGACGAGAACACTATTTGTCAATTTATCAACTGGGCCTAACTAACAAAAAATACAGTTTTTCTCAAAGAACTATTATTATAGTAATCAGGGGTGATTGCAAGTTCATGAAAAAATACCTGAAATTTTATCACGAAAAAGATTTCGCATGGAGAGAGAACATGTAATTTATTACAGAGAGGTCCAAATCATTTCATTATGAAAAATATTACCATTAATTATGTTTAGAAATCATATGAAATTGATATTTTAGTCTTATTTTATTAATTTAACTATCAGAAAAACTAGAATTCCGATATGGAAAATGAAATAAATACCTGAATTCAGGTATATTATCTGAACACAATCACCCCTAAGTAATAAAATACAGTCAAGGATCTATAATCCACAATTTTCTATAATGCACATTGCTTAATGAATGTAAACAAATTTACAAATTCTGGGTCCAAAAATGATTTAAAAGAAATATCTAAAAATTTAAATATAAAAGTAAATAACAATCAATTTTTTAATAAAAGAATTTGAAAAATGCATTTTTTGAGATAGCATATTAAATTAATTATTATATTTCCCATTTTTATTTTCATGTTATACTGAATATGGAATTAAAACAGTGCCCAGAAAAAAGAAAATGATATAATCTATAATACTCTATAATTTGCACAACCCTTGGTCCCAACTTGTGCAGATTAAAGAACTTTGCCTGTACAGTAATGTCTCATCAGAAAAGTGCTAGAGATTTTTAAAAAGTTCTGCTTTAGACAGATATTAATTTAAGCATGTTTAATGTTATGGTATTATTTTCGTTGGGGTTTGTGATATTCTTTCATTAGTGCAGGATTTTGGTAAAGACAGTCTTTTCATTACATACAAAAATTTCATGGCTCTGGTGAAAGAAATACCATACAATCATATTTGCTGAGTGAAATCTATCTAAAATGAAAATTTCCCTTCGTCTCTAGCGATTTTGTCTTAACAAGTTTTAGTACATTAGTTTTCTATTAACTTAACAATTAATAATGAACTTTAAAGTAAAATAAATCTGTGAAAACACAACAAACATAATCTGTAAAAACTTTCAAACATTTTTCAGAGTTTCAAATGTGCCATCAGATTTAATTTAAGAAACATCTACAGCACACATTCAATTTGTCAATGTTAATTAATACTAAAAGAATGCTTAATTTTTTAGAGCAGTGATAAGTGCTGTAAAGGAAAAGCTAAAAAGCTGACATTTTATGACTTGTGAATATTGCTAATGAATATTAATATATACTCAATTTCTTGAATTATATCATTTATTTTAAGTATTGATTTTACATTAGTATTTAATTAGTTTTTTAATTTGATAAATTCTAATACTGTAAAATAAAGAAATAACAAGAAATTTAAATACAATACAATTTCTGTGTGTCATGCTTTTATTATTAATAATAATAAAAATGCATCCTGGTTTGACATTACAGCCTAGTATATTAAAATACGGTTATATATATATATATAATACATATATATAATACATATATACAATAGGCGTTACGATTGAAACATTTAATAAATATGGAAGTTTCCGTTCGCAATATGTCAATCAATCGTTATATTTTTTGTAACTACAAATTTTCATTTACTTCATAATAAATAATCTTGAGTGAAAAATCATTTTTTTATTATATGATTATAGCGGCTAATGGAACCTTTTTATCCACTGTATATTTAATAAATATTTAGGTGATAATTTGTAACACTGATTTTATTAATATTCTTTAATATATTATCTTAAATAATGTTTTTTATAAGTTATTATCCTGGTTAATAGCTTCTTGTTTACAATTTTAGTATTCCAACAAAAGTATACGAGGTTGCCAGAAAATCGCCAAGAAAATCACCAAATCTCCCGCTCCATTAGCGGTGATGACGTCAAAAACATGGAAAAATATAGACATCACGTGATTCGTTGCCACCTAACGAATTGGTCTATAGTATTGTAATATCTGTGGTGGCATTATGTTTAATACTATAATGGAAATATATATATATATATATATGTTTAATCTTACAGAAATGCCTATTTAATTAAAATTAAAATTTTTTGAATAATTTTTAACTTTTTAAAAATCTCTACTACTTTTTTAAATATGAATATTTTTTGCTTCAGAAATTTCTGTAATTTCAATGATGAGTTTGTTGAATTTCCTTGATTTTTTATTATACAAAAGCGAAAATGATTTATATTAAATGTAATATCCCATACATCTAAAAATCCATGGCACAGTTTTATGTAGTATAATCTAAGGAATGTGGGGAAAAAATTTTGAAACAAAAAATATTGATATTTAAAAAATCAGTTGGGATTTAATTTTTTTTTTTTTAATTTAAATTTTAGTTAAATAGAAATAAGCAAGATTTTTCTTTTTTTTTTTTAATTATATGAAATTTAATTTGCTTTATAGTATTAAATATAATGTCACTACAGATATTACGGTATTATTCAAAATTGAAAAAGTATAAAGGGTACTGTGTCCCCTTAACATAGTTTTTGACTATTTTTTTTTTCCTTGCAAAGTTTATACATCAATACAGTTAAACAAATTTGAACATCTATATTTATGGTAAAGGCAGAAAAGAATAAATCATTTCAGTTAAATATTTTTTTTTTATTTTAATATGTTGAATATTTTTATTGATTATATGGAAAAAAATTATCAAAATTGCTTATATGGTAATAAAAGTTATTTTATTCAAATAATACAATATAACACTTTTCAACTTTACCATTTCCATAAATTGGTATTATAGATATAATTTTGCATATGACACTTATAATGAGAGAAGTATAATTATTAATTTTACACAATATTTTTACATACAATACTGAACATGAAAAGAAAAAATTAAAAAAACATCAGAATGTATAAAATATTTGAATAAATTATTTTATTAATGGTATTTGAATTTTCGTAAAAAGCTACCTTTTAATAAAAGAAAAAAAAAATTCCCCAAAATTTTTGGGTTATTTCAGAGCAATCACTTTCAACATAATCATGAAAAATTTCCCTTTTAAATATTTTTTACATTATCATGGCAGTGAACTTAGCTATGATTTTCCATATAAACAATATATAAATATATATTTCTATCATAGCAAAAAAAAAATATTTGAAATAGTTAAAAAAAATATATTTATATGAATATGTTTTCAAACCTGAATTCATCAATATAAAATGGCAAACTTTTTTTCACTAATATAAAGAGATATTTATTACCAATACTATGTCAAGACAGGTAATCAATATCTCTCTATATTGAAAAAAGAAAGCTTTGCTATTTTATAGTGTCGAATCCAGTTTTAACCAATATCGGCCGGTCCGGCGTTCCCCGATATTGGCCGGTCCGGCGCTCACCGATATTGGCCGGTCCGGCGCTCACCGATATTGGCCGGTCCGGCGTCCGCCGATATCGGCCGGTATTGGGTCCCGATATCGGTCGGTATTGGGTGCCGATATAGGCCAATATTGGAAAAAAAGTTTGCCATGCAATATCGGCCAATATCGGTATACCGATATTGGCCGATATTGCGAAATCGCTGTTCCCGATATTGGCCGATATTGCTGTGCTACCTGGGAGTAAAGATTTTAAAAAATTCAAATTTTTATAAACTTTTTAAAAAATTTTACTTAAATACACAGTTAATTTTTTTTTTCAAAATGTACTTTTAGTTGAACATTGAAATTCAGTGAGTTCACCATTTGAATCATATTTAAAATTTAAAAGAAAGAAAATTGTTGAAAAGGGAAACTGTCCCTTAAGTGTTCAGAAATTACCTTAAACAGGGGTCCAGGAGGGTAAGGACGATTTTAGGTAGCTTTCTTTACAAAAAAGCTACCTATTGCAGCCGTTCGGAGGAAAGCGATTTCAAAAAATTTTGGTATATTTTCATCGATCATGACCCCCAGACCCCGAAACCACCCTCCGTTCAAAATTGATATATATATATATATATATATCAATATATATATATATATATATATATATATATATATATATATATATATATATATATATCTGACCTATGTCACACCTATGTATTTATGAACCGATTTGGATGTAATTCGGTGTGTACATAGTACATACCAATGTCTCGACCGAGTTCGTTGGCCAGCTTCATCCGCCGTTTTGTTTCAAAATGGCGGCCATTTGAAATTTTTAAAAAAATTTAAAACTTGAAATGTGGTACCAAAAAATTAAAAATGGAAAAATATTTTTTTCATATGTATTTGACCTTTATACAAGGATTCCGGAGCAGTTTTTGTTTCGTCTATATCTTAAAAAATGTCTGAGTTATAGCATTTTGAATTTCTAGCGTGGCTGACATTTTGAAACGTCCTGAAATTTGTCACGCGATAAAAGGCGTATTTATGAACCGATTTGGATGTAATTCGGTGTGTACATAGTACATACCAATCTCTCGACCGAGTTCGTTGGCCAGCTTCATCCGCCATTTTGTTTCAAAATGGCAGCCATTTAAATTTTTTTTAAAAATTTAAAATTTGAAATGTGGTACCAAACAATTGAAAATGGAAAAATATTTTTTTCTTATGTATTTTACCTTTATACAAAGATTTCGGAGCAGTTTTTGTTTCGTCTATATCTTAAAAAATGTCTGAGTTATAGCATTTTGAATTTCTAGCGTGGCTGACATTTTGAAATATCCTGAATTTTGTCACACGATAAAAGGCGTATTTATGAACCGATTTGGATGTAACTTCGTTTATACATAGTACATACCAATGTCTCAACCGGGTTCGTTGGCCAGCTTCACCCGCCATCTTGTTTAAAAATGGCGGCCATTTAAATTTTTAAGAAAAATTTAAATTTGAAATGTGGTACCAAAAATTGAAAATTGAAAAAATATTTTCTTCTTATGCGTTTGACCTTGATAAAAAGATTCGGGAGCAGTTTTTGTTTCGTCTATATCTTAAGAAATGGCTGAGTTATAGCATTTTGAATTTCTAGCGTGGCTGACATTTTGAAACGTCCTGATTTTTCTCACGTAATAACAGGCGTATTTATGAACCGACTTGGATGTACCTTGGTGTGTACATACTACATACAAATATCTCGACCGAGTTCGTTGGCCAGCTTCATCCGCCATCTTGTTTCAAAATGGCAGCCATTTAAAAAAATTAAAAAATAAAAAAAATTTAAATGAGATACCAAAAAATTGGAAAATGAAAAAGATTTTTTTTGTATGTGTTTGACCTTAATACAAAGATTCCGGAACAGTTTTTCTTTCGTCTATATCTAAAAAAAAATGGCTGAGTAATAGCATTTTGAATTTCTCTTGTGGCTGACATTTTAAAACGACCTGATTTTTGTCACGCGATAACAGGCGTATTTATGAACCTATTTGGATGTAACGTCTCGACCGAGTTCGTTGGCCAGCTTCATTCGACATCTTGTCTCAAAAGGGTTGCCATTTAAAAAAAATTAAATTTAAAATTCAAAATGAGGTATTAAAACCCTCCGACTGTCTTGGAAAAGGGCAAAATTGTAATGTTGGTTTCTCTGCATTTTGTTTTAAATGCTAAAAAAAAATTATTCTTTGAACATTTTATAAAAAAACTTAATAACGAATATAAATGCAATCCTTGGAAGTATTAATCATTGTTCAATGTATTAAAAATACATTAAATCAATAGAATTATATTACTTTAAATATTGCTTGTATTGCAGTGAAACCTGGAGCTTAGTGAACGTATTAACACGGGCTTGTCAGTGAGGGGGTTAAAAAATTGGAAAATGAAAAAGATTTTTTTTTATGTGTTTGGCCTTGATACAAAGATTCCGGAGCAGTTTTTGTTTCTGAAAATTTGTTCTTTTGTTGATATCTTAAAAAATGGTTGATTTATAGCACTTTGAATTTCTAGCATGGCTAACATTTTGAAACGATCTTGTATTTGTCACGCGATAACACACGTATTCGCCTATTTCGATGTAAGAAGGCATGTGGATAGTATACATCAACACCTCGACCAAGTTCGCTGGCCAGATTCATCAGCCATCTTATTTCAAAATGGCGGCCATTAAATTTAAAAAATATATATATATTTAAAGTGAGGTGCAAAAAAATTAGAAATTGAAAAAGGTTTCTTTCTTAAGTATTTGATCTTGATATAAGGATTCAGGAGCATTTTTTGTTTGTCTTTACCTTAAAAAATGGCTCAGATATAGCAGTTTCAATTTCTATTGTGGGTGACATTTTGAAAAATCTGATTTTTTGCATGCGACAACACTCCTATATATTAACCGATTCCGATGTGAGTGAGCATGTGCACAGCAATTACTAAGGTCTCGACCAAGTTCACTGCTTAGCCTCATCCACCATGTTGTCTTAAAATGACAGGCACTTTAAGAAATTGCCGAATTTGGCAGCCAAATATAAGTTACTTTAAAGAAGAGCAGCTTGGATAAAGCTGACTAATTTCGCGAAATTCTCATTCATTATATTGATAAAAATTAGTATTGAATCTCCTATATTCGGTTTCCACTAAATTGAGCTTCGTGTGTTTGCATGATATAAGTTGGCTTTTTTAAAATAAGGATTATGAAAGCTACCTCTTCCTCCCGGCACTGGCCGGAAGGACTTTTTCTTTTTGATTTAAGTGTTCAAAAATTACTTTAAACAGGGTCCAGGAGGACAGGGTCGACCACTGACAAAAGAGATAACTGCTTCAATTCTTCATTTCAAAAATGGCAGTACGAGCTTACTTTTGTTTTCTTAATTGTTATATGTATGGTTTGGCTTTAATGTTGCTACAATGTGAAATGAATACCAACACTGATGGAAAACCTAATCGAAGACATCACCAGTAATCAGGTTACCACTCATTTCACATTGCAGCAGAGCATATGATGTTGCTATGGCAACACCACTCTCTGGTGCAACAGTTAACTGCCTGTCTCATTTATATTATTGTCATCTATGACACAACCTTCTGAGCAATAAATCTTTAAAACGACAATGAGGAAAAAATTAATTACTTTGACACAATAATAGTAAATTCCCGCTGTTTTATAAGGGAGAATACAGAATTTCTTTGGCACATGTAACAGAAAATATTTCATTTCCCTGACAATACTGGAAAAAAAGGAACTAAATGTAACAATACGTGAAATTTTACTTTTGGACAGTTTGAAAATAAAGCTTTTACTTTATAGATAATGGACATTAATTTCAGAAGAGCAAGTGTCCTCACCTGATGATAAAACAATATTTTTAAATGGAAACTTACATTATCGCTTGTGAAAATTAAATCTACAATGATTACATGAAAATGACGCCATTTTCTATATACTTTTAGTCGTGGTGTTACATTTAAATAAAGGTACTATGGTAACACTTATAGTAAAGGCTTAAAAATTTATATGTGAAAAATGTGCATTATCTGTTCAAAATGATGCCATTTTTGCATGTAAAAATACAGTGAGTCTGATTTTTAATTGATTTATAAAAATAATGCTCATACCCATTTTCTTTTTGTGGCAATATGAAAGAAAAAGTTGCATTAGAAAATTAAATAACATTTTTTTTTAAATTATAAACTATAGCAGATGGTTGGAAATAGGGCTGAGAAATCTGATAATGGTTTTAAATTTGCAATAATTTTACTCCCATTCTAAAACTATTGTATGGTGTTGTGCATATATAATGTTATCAACATTTAGGTAATTTTAGTCCCCACCCCATCACTTACAATATCATACGTTATCATTCCTCGACCCCCCCCCCCCCACCACACACACACCCCTTAATGAAATCATCATCAATGTTTAAAAACCCTTTTATATGTTTGTGTTTGCATAAAGATATGATTTTACATTTAAACAACTATATATCAATTAACATCTAAAAGGAGCACTTACTATTTAAAAAGGTTTCATTATACTAAATAAGCACAAAATCTGTGAAAACGCAATAGCTGGGATTGAAACAAAATTCTATTTTAGCAAGTATAATTGTATGGGTAACCTATCGTAGGGATAGTGAAATTTTTATTTTAAAAACAGAATTCTATTATAAACAGGGTTTACTAAACAAACTGCAGTGAAGCTTCTGAAAACAGAATCGCTGGGAATCGTAAACAGTTCCGTTTTAGACAAGTTTCTATGGAAGCAGGTCTATTTTAAGATACATCAGTAGGGACTATAAAAGATATCGTTATAGATAGGTTCTGTCTTCACAGTTTGTACTATATTAAGTTCGATGCAGACTCACAGATAGCATGGTACGAAAAGAAATTAAAAGGAATTTGTGCATCATAAAAAATCGGGACACTTGGTATACCGCGTAGTAAATACGTGGGACAGGTCTTCGAGTCCCTGAAAATCGGGACACCTGGCAACACAAGTCATATATCAAATTCATTTGAATTACCTGGAATATGAATCATCAAAAATTTTCAATATTTTACGAATATAAAATTATGTAAGAAAATCTCTTATTATCATTAAACTAACGTTAAACATGCTAGAAGTAAACACAGTACATTTAAAGGCTTAAAAATACCTTTGCAGCGTGGTATGTAAAAAGGCTACTGTTACCGCAAGACGATAACATACCTACTCTCCTTACTTCGAGTAATATACGTCAGTATAAACAAAGTCAGCTTTTTTTAATAGATTCACACCGCAAATATTATCACGGAAAATATTATTAAGAATATAACAATACTTTCAACGCATTTCAACACAATCCTAATCATTCTATGAATACAATTTTAAATTAGCAGATTCAGCTTTCTGAATCTGATGATCTCGATAAATGTAGTTTTTTGTAAATTTCAGTGTCAAGTACTTCCACAAAGTAGATGAATATATTGATCCATTTATGTCTGTCATTTGCTTTTGTTAAATTTGCTAGTAAAATCTGTTTAAATTGATGATTAAAAGGCTATTTGTTTGTAGGTAAAGATGTATAATTGATTTTCTAATTATATACTGTGTTCTAGATGTCGACTACTTAATCTCTTTCCCGAAACCGTGAAACATTTGGAACACAATGGGTATAAGACCGGCACTGTTTTGAGAATTTTTGACTGACTTTCTTGTCCCCGCCCACATAGCTGGACGCTGGAATAAAAAAGGCGTGGTTTAGGCAGTATTGAATTCAGGGGGCTGCCGGGAGAGACCATTTTGACGGAATGTTTGAGATTATATGATTTTTTATGGATAAAAGTGCAATCCCCTCCCCCCCCCCCCGGAGCTCTAGAATGTCCCTTACGGAGCCGCAGAAATCCCACCCAGAGAAAAATGTCAGAACTCAACCCTGGATATAGGCGTGACAAGGATTGTACAGTAATTGCATAAATTAATGAAACTTTTTTTTAATTTATTGCTATTTCCTTTTTTAAGTAATAGAACATAATTTAAAAATATAGGGGAGATGGGGGCAAATGCAGGGCCCGACTAATGCAGGGGCATGCGGGGCAGCTGCCCTGGGGCCCCCCAAGGGCAGATATAAATTATAGTTAAAGACGAGCCAAATGATAAAAAATATCCAAAAGTGACCAGATTCTAATTTAAAGTGTTTTTCATTTTGTGATATTTAATTTCTTCCTTACTGATTTCATAATTCTTTTAAATACATAATTTTAATTAAAATATTACAGTAATATCACACATCTGCTATCTGTTGCTTTCTGTTTTCATATTATGAAACTTTATACCAAAGTACTTTAAGGGATCGTGGGGAATGCAGTAACAACATAACAAGTATTGAAATTTGTTGGTATTTGTTATTAAATGCATGCCACCACTTGCCTTCCTATATGATGGAATCACCCAAATGCACGTTGATTGAATACAAAGATTAAGTTAAATAGAAAAGTATTAACACAAACAGCCAATAATGCCTTAGAGAACTGTATTTACATTTTAACGGCTCACATTTATCCTTATATTCCTACAACCAAAAATAGAAAAATGTATGCTATAGTTACTTAAAGCTATCTTTCTTGTACTATACTGTATACAGATGTGAATAGTACTTGGTATGAAATTTAAGTCTACATACAATAGGTATGAAGTTTAGTTTTAGTCATTTCAACATAATTCACAAAAAATTTCAAAAGATCGAAGGGGCCCCCCCGAATAATGTTTGCCCCAGGGCCCCCCACTGTCTAAGTCGGGCCCTGGGCACATGCGAACAGTTCGCATAAATATAGCTTTTTCTCATGACTGGATTAATTTCTATAAACAAAACCTACTCAATATAGTAAATAGAACTTCGTTTTATACATGGTATTTTTTTTAAATCATCTGTATAGTTCTTCTTACATTTTTTAATAGTTTTATAAATTCGAAAAATTGTTCACATGTGCCCCATCAGTGAGGTAGTTGTGAACACACGTGGGGCACATGTGAACACAAGGAAAAAATATCCTTTGACATGCTTTTTATTCTGTTATTCATTTGTCATCGTAATCATTAGTTAATTGCCTGTGAAATCCACCTTAAAGAAATATATATATATATATATATATATATGTATGTATATTTCTCTAGTTTCTGGGTGATATGTTTAAGCAAAAGATTATAAAATGAAAGTAAGTAGATTTTGGGGGTGGAGGCTTAGATGATTCATTAAGTATTGCTGAAATAAAATAAAAGAATGAAGAAGCAATTTTAAAAAAGAAATTAAAACTTTTAAACTTTGCTTAGGTGTTTTTGTTTGGGGAATATTTTAGGGAGGGGGCGTTTACATACTATATATCTCAAAACTGCCAAAATACGAAAGATTCCCACTGCTGTATTTGCCTTATTTACTTGTATATTATAGATAAAAGAAGCGTTTTTTAATGATTTAAAAAATATCTCGAATATACCCCCCCCCCCTCTCCCCTAACTTCTTTTGCTTTTGAAAGAGGGAGGGGGGTTACAATAAGGATTTTACGGTAATTATCAGTTTAAAAATTTTACTTTCTTAAAATATTACTCATATCTATCTCCATTCAAAGCATCATATACATAACTGTTTTAGATATGGAAGTAAGCCATCATTGCAAGTTTAGAACAAATGTAATAGAAAAATTTGAAAAATTGTTCAAGGTAATACTTTTGTATTAACAATGCATAAAAAGTATTGTTGTACACCGTTTAGTAAAATAATATAAAACACTTATTGCATTTTAGAAAACATTAAATTTATTTAAAGTATAATTGAATGTAAACGAGCTTGTTGCTCTTTATGTATTTGGTGAAAGATGTGTTTGATGAAGTTTCAATGCAAAATCAATTTTGTGTGAGGAAAATATCTTCTATTTCAGGAAAATTATTGATAATGGAACTGACATTATTTATCATTAAGTTAACTGAAAGGAACAGAATCACAGAATGATTATTGGGGCACTTATGTACTGTTCACATCTGCCCCAACTTTTCTGTTCACATGTGCCCCACATTGCTGCTTCTGTTAAATTGATAAATCATTAACATGTCTCAAATTTAGAAGAAAAAAGAACTTTATTAAAATATTTATTAGTATTCATAGTATATGTTAAAACACTCAAATTCAAATAAATGAATAAATAAATAAAGTTATACGCTTATCAACTTGGAACAAAGATTTTACTTTTGAGATCTAAAAACAGTGTTTTGGTTACAGAGGACGAACAAAATGTCAAAAAGCTTCAAAAGAATTTTACCATATGTCTACAGGTGCTGTCATCTTTAGGAATTTTTTTCAAATAAAAAAACTTATAATAACTATTGAAAAATTGCGATGTTCACATCTGTTCCCTGTTCACATGTGCCCCCATCTCCCCTACATGTAATTGGTATTCGAAAACGATGTTTTCGCCAAATTGGTGTCAAAAACAGATCGCGCCAAACCAGGTGCGTATATGGCATCTGTGGCAAGAAAATTATCGGATGATACTTTTTTATATGTTTTACAATCATGCTTGGCATCAAAGGTGGGCGAAGAAATGATCATCTAGAATATTAGTAAGTCTTTACTACACAAAAAACAAACCTGTTTACAACAATGTATTTATTCTTGCAACAAATGTCTTTCTCTAAAAAAAAGCAAATTGACTACGAACCCGATTACAGAACATAACCTTTCTATCTAGTTAATTTTTTACTTTTTAAGAATGAAAATACATATCTCCTGCTAATCATTACGTCATTTTCGACATTGATAATTTTACTGTGCATATTATTGACATTTGCTATCCACTTGCTCTTCAAAAGTTTTTATTTTGATTTTTAAATGTTAAATTTAAATTTAAATCTTTATGTTAACCGGCGCAGACGATAAACCGTAAGCATTGATAACAATTTTCTTTAAATAATAAGAATTAATACAATAACACAATCTCATTTTATTTCAACTTCAAAGCATATCCGTTTTATATTCCATATATGACGTCACATTTGCCTTCATTCCGCACGTACTCAAAATTCATGCACCTTGTATTATTAAAAATACTTGAAAATTTCCGTTGTAATCTTTGAATCAGAAATTAAATTATTATTCTGGGTTTTATCTTTTGGCAACGAAAAAAGGAAGATGGTTAAATTTTATCGGAAAAATGTCAATTTATTGCGTATGAAAAACAATGAAATTTTGGATTATTAAGCAAAATATTTGAATAAAATAAATTAAACATAGCCTATGTCCATTTCCAGGTTGTAATCCATCTATATCCAAAAATGCAAAAGAATTAATTAATCCTTTTAGACGCAGGCTTCATTCAAATTTTCGGACACACATTGACATTTATAATATTATAAGGATGTATATTAATTGAACTTTTTGAATACTTAACAATATTACTTCTCTTTAACCCCTTCACGCTCGAATTAAATTGCGGTTAAAAAATTGAAATTGCTTATTGGCACCACTTTTATGAAAAAGAAATATTCACCTTATTTAATGGCAGGTAAATCCATACTAAAATATAGCCAATTTCACTATTTTATAAAACTGGTTTGAGTCAAACAATCTGAGTAAAAGACGCAGCCCGAGAATATGACGGGAGCGAGAATTAAGGGGTTAAACCGCCAGACAATCAATAAAACAGAAGAATTAATGGGCGGAGTTAACCTCTTCGGTCCCTGGGTACCCATACGGGGACCTCTGTTCTTTGCCTTATAAAAACTAAAATGTCCGATTTTTTTACATTTTCACATCACTTCTTAATAGCTGAATGTTTTTTGTGTTTAAAGTAAACGAATAAATGGCAGCATCTAAGCTTAATCCCACATAAAATAAATGTTATTTCCATCTGAGTTTGCAAAATACCTAAAAATGCCCAAAAGACAGTATGACCAAGAAAGTGAGGAATTTTCCTAAGCATTTAACTTAAATCTTTTTCAATAAAAAATTTTGAGGATTTCTAGATTATTTACTTGTTTAAAGCTCTTAAATTTGTGATGGCGTTAATTTAGGTTAATGGTTATTAAATTGATGTTTTTAAGGGATTTGTAGTTTAGATTCATATTTTTGAACCTAAATTACTAACTGCCTAAATGATCAATTTCAGAAAATATATTTTTTATGTCACTTTGTTTGGAAAAAACCAATGAATAAGCATTTGTATTATTATTTTAGCTTCGGAACTGAAGAGGTTAAACACAAAAAAACCGTGCAAAGGTGTATGTATGTTTTGAACATTCGGTGCCTAAGTAGAAAATTAATTTATATATTATTAAACAGCTCTCGAATAAAGAGCAGTTTGACATGAAGTTTGTGGAAATAAGTGAATGTGTAGTCGACGATTGTAATAATAATATTTGTAAAGATATACTATTAATATTTTGTGATGTGAAATCATTTCTTTGTTCTCTTTTGAAATTCACAGGCTAACATCATGGATACATCCATGCAATATATAGAAAATAGGTAGACAGCAATATATAGAAAATAGGTAAAATAGAAAGACACTCCCTGCAAGGTCATTTTAGGTATTTTCTAGGTTACAGTTAACAATCTGAATCTAGGCTGTAAATATATATTTTTTTAAATATTAAAATGTTAATTGTTATGTGTTTTAAAATATTAAATATATTAAATGGAATTTCGATTCATATTCGATCTTTCACTTTGGTTATGAAGAAATTATTATTTCACATTTCTGCTTTTGTCGAAAAAATATTTAGATTCATTTTTAAAAATGGGGAAATTTTTTTTAATTATATGTATTCAATATAATTGTTATTTATAATTTTTTTTTCAATTTTCAAAAAAATTATTTTCAATTTCTTGTTTATGAGCGTAGCTCGCGTTTTGAATCGTTTATTGCAAGGTTTATTGAATCCATAAGATTGAATCTTGTTGAATTGAATCCTAAACCACGTTTGTTTGTTTACTTGTTAACGGGCAGAAATTCTCTATAATGATGGCCGTCGTTTCCATATCGATTTGTTGGTGCGTAGCGACAGATATTTATTGGGGGGGGGGGGGGGATTAAAAATTTCCCAACTTGAAACAAACTAATTTTCAACTCCGATGATACGTGCAGTGGATGTTCAACTTACTTGATTGCTATTTGAGATCAGAATGAAGGAGAAAGAGACATCGTGTTTTTTTTTTTTGTAGTATTACAATAGAATGCTATTTTAAAAGAAAATTTGTGATATTTGCAGATTATGTCTGGCAAAAAACGACCTATTGCTATAACGCCAATCGGAAGACACGTGAATAATTTGTTCAGACCACACGATTAGCTCAAAATGAATCATATTATCCCGACTAGTTGTTTTGAGCTTCTAAAAGTAAGAATTTTCTTCATGTTCTTTTTGTTTATTTAGTAATTAAAGGTTATAGGTAAATAAGAGATATAATAGCTTTTTTTGCAAAGGTAAGATACTTGATTTTATTTAATTCTAAAGTTAATATTCTTAAAAGAAAGCTTTAAATAATTTTCTTTTGATTTTTTTTCATATCCTGCTTCAAAGTTCGTTTTTTACAATCATGTTGTCAAAATCTATTTTTGCTAGCAAGGAATATGTAAACAACACTCTCATAGGATTAACATTAACTTGAAGGTTAGGAATCTGCACTAGTCATGAGAAGAAATTGGAATTGCTGACGTTAAACCTATGGGAGCGTACATTTAAAAATTTCTCCCTTGCATATTAATAGTTTTAAATTATTATTTTTCTTGCTTAGAATAGCTGAGATTGAATTCTGACTGGTTTAGTGTTTACTTTTTCGATTTTGGTTGCAGATTTTTTTTTTTAAAGTTACTTTCAATTTCACAAATTTGAAAAGAACGCTCCCATAAGTTTAACATGAGCTTGCGAGTATCTTGTTACTTCATATATACATACATTTTTGTATGAAACTATAAACAATCAATATCTTCATCCCCCCCCCCCCCCCCACTCCCGAAGTATGTGCTGGGTAGCAGTGTTTTGTTTATAGGGTATGTTTTATTCACTTTTACATAATAATATAAATTTTGCTTGAAATTTCATGAACATTCTATTTTTGGGTGTAATTCTACTTCTGGGCTGCTCTGTCAAGCTTGTCGATAAATGTATAAGTAATTTGGCAAACACATATAACTTTCAGACATGTTACTTTTCCGCGAAAATGTGGAATTCCGCTTTTTCGGCAGTGAATTTTATTATCTCTGGGATCGATGCAAATATGCATTAAAATTTGTTGACATTTTTAATAGAGGGGGGGGGGATTAGCGAGAATGGATGTAATACAACAAAAACGCGAGTATGAACCACGCCAAATTGAGCAAATTTCTTCAACCGATCGCGGGAAAATGCAAATTTCTTCAAAGAATCGCAGGAAAAGCGCAAATTTCTTCAAAGGATCACGGGAAAAAATGTGACTTCCACCAAGAGATCGCTGGAAAAATGCGATTTTCGTCAAAGGATTGCAGAAAAAAGCGTATTTTGCCAAAGGATCTTGTAAAATATGCGAATTTCGGCGAAAGATCATGCAAAATACGCAAATTTTGGCAAAAGGTCGTGTAATAGCGAATTTCTTTGAAAGGTTGTGGAAAAAATGCGAAATCCGTCGAAGGATCGCGAAAAAAGAATGTGAATTTCATCAAAGAATCGCAAAAAAATGCGATTTTTGTCGGATGATAAAAAAAATGTGAATTTTGTTAAAAGATCGTGGAAAATGCGTGAATTTTTGCAAAAGATCGTGGAAAATGCACGAATTTTGGCGAAAGATCGTGGAAAATGCACAAATTTTTGTGAAAGATCGTGGCAAATGTGCGATCTTTGGCGAAAGATCGTGCAAAATGCGCGATTTTTGGCAAAAGATCGTGGAAAACGTGCTATCTTTGATGAAAGATCGTGGTAAATGCGTGAATTACTTCGAAATATTGCAGAAAAAACACGATTTTGGCGAAAGATCTCGAGAAAAAAACACGAATTTCTTCGAAAGATTGCAGAAAAATGCAATCTTCGTCAAGTGGTCGGGGAAAAACGCTAATTTCTTCAATGTATCGCAGAAAAAGCACAAATTTCATCTGAACGCTGCGGAAAAAATGTGAATTTCGTCAAAATTCCATGAGGCCGTGAAAGTTCAGCCTTTTTTTTTTTGCTGAGCCTGTACCATGTCTGAATTCTGGATTGACAACCTTGGCGTAGAAAGTGATTGCATGCCAAATCGGCTCCGACTGGCCTAGATACAGAAGACGAGTTCTATTTTTTTTCATTATTTACCTGTAAAATTACATAATATTGGATTATACATGAAATTAAAAAATATTGAATAAACCATAAACAATCTAAGTCTCTTAAAACTGAAGAACATTGTGTTTTTGATAACGGTTACATCGATGAGAAATGTCATCTTTTGCTTTGTTGAAGAACTGGGAGGGGGGGGGGGATATGACCTTCTAAAGATAAAGAAAGGGTCAGTACTTAAAAAAATGAGTATGACTTCTAGAAACAGTGAAGTTTGGATGTATAGTACTGTAAATTCTTGTAGTAAAGCATAAATCTAAACTTTAAATGCATTTTTTGGAAAAGTTATTTTCGGTAAAAATTCCATACGCAAAACATGATTTCTCAAAAAGTTATTGGAATATCATTATGAAATTTAAAATAGGTTTAAATTTAGAAGAAATATTTTTTATCTTATGGGTGTTTTTGTGGAATGATATGAATGACATGGCGTAGAAAGTGATCGTGTACCAAATCTCCGTAGCAGAAACTGTGCAGCACGGCAGCAGCGCTGCAGATTATTTTAGACCTTGCAGATCAATCTACCAGCTTAAAAATAAATATTGAGCTTTAAAAAAATCACAAATTTACTTTGTTTTAGGAGTTATTGTGTTTGTTATTAATTTCCTTTGTAAAATGTAAATTTTGCTTATTTTATGGGTTACTGTGAGTATTTATTATACAGTATAGGATGCGTTATCCGGAATCCTTGGGACCTGAGGCATTCCGGATAAGGGGTTTTTCCGTAATTCGGAACACTACCACAAATATTATCTAATGTACATAAATATGAAATACTGGTTAGCATAAATAATATTAAAAATACTGTATTACACATTTGTTGAATTAATTCAATAAAACACAATTAAGGAAAAGTTTAATTAATTTTTATTTACAAAAAAAAAAAAAAGTTAAGTAATAATTTTAAATTATAATAAAACTTACAAATGAACAAGATCAAAAATAAAATTTAGTTTTGGGGTTCAGATGCAGATGCTTGGGAATTAGTTTTTTGGAAAAATCCTTTTAAAGTTAGCTGCTTGTAACGTTTCTCTTTTACAAGCTGGTCTTGAATTTTATATAAGGACATTATTTCTTGTTCATGGAAATAACTTATTTTGTTCTGTGCCTTGAATTAATTGTTGAATGTAAAATATCATTTGTTCATTAGATATTTTTTCTACCTCCTCCTTCTTGTCATCATCATCACTACGATCATCAGATGCATCTTTAGTCATCATTTCACAAATTTCACTGTATGTCATCTGATGACTAAGTGGATCATTATTATCTATATTGAAACAAACTTGAACTGCATCTTCATCCAATAATTGGGGAGGGAGGGAGGGGAATATATTGAAAGTTGACTTTTTATTTATTTTTGTTTTGTTTACAAATTTATCGCATGGAAAGCGGACAGAAAAATATAAGAGGCAAAATTATCAACACTTAAAATGCAGATTTCCGCAAATTCGCGGAGATAAAGAAATGCATAATTACTGTAATATTCCATTAACCCACCCTCCCCTATTTTGTAAACAAATTTGATATTTAAAAAAAATCCCACGAAAGCCCCCCCCCCCCTCCCTTTCCAAAGAAAAAAAAAGATATGGCGCAAGCGCCGTATCACCTTTCTGTGTTATCCGATTCCGAATCTCTGTTTTTCTACTGTTCGATGGACGCAGCTGAAAACGGTAAAACGAACGTTTCTCTCATTCTCCTAATTGGCCGAATTGTAGGTGCGCCTTCGAGGCTAACGAGATCGACAGGCTACCGCGGTGGGTCCGATTCTTCTTTTTTTACAGACCGCTGGAGTCACGTGATACTCGAATGCACCAATGGAGGTGTGCGAAAAGAGCATCACGTGACTCCAGCGGTCTGTAAAAAAAAGAAGAATCGGACCCACCGCGGCGGCCTGTCTTTCTCGTTAGCCTCGGTGCGCCTTTAGATGACGTCAAAGGTCGGAGCTTGCCAACAGTTTTCGATCGCGGAAAACGCATTCAAATTCTAAGTGATGTTTCGAAAATATTTTTTTTCAAAAGGTTAAAATTAAAATTTTTTATAATGGATTTTAGCGTTTGAATCAGAAAAATACGAAATTTAAGAATATGTAGTTAGTTTCCCATATTTTTAAAGGTTACGCCGATGCGAAGTCATAAAAATGATCAAAAAGAGAACTTATGTCCGATGATTGCATACATTCAATTCTTATCTTTCACGGGAGCGTCATAAGTGGGATCGTAGGGAGAGACCATGCTTTTAAGTTCGCGCTTTTTAAGTTCTGTTTTTTAATTATCTCGGTTAACAAAAAAAGAAAATTCTGAATATCAGGGCAGGCTTTGGACTATTCTTATAAACATTTTCGGATTTCAACAGGCGGTAGATTTCGATAGCCACTTTTAATCCGTAGGCCGATTACTTTACGATTTTTTGCCGCGTTTGGAGGGGGGGGGGGGAGGAAATTAAGGGGATATTACGGTACCTTGAGGTGTATGAGAAAAAGTTTAAAATATCGATTTATAAAGCATGTTAACTCTTCAATAAAATATGAAAAAAAAAAAACTGCAAATTTTTATGAAATGAAAGTTTTCACTAAGTTTCGGTTTTGGATCGTTTACCGTTCCGGTTTTTAGAGCGTTCCGGATATCGAGACGCCGGATAATAGATCCTATACTGTAGTAGCTTGGCTCAGTATTGTTGAGTCACAGATAAATTTTGGTTTGCTGCAGATTGATACTGAAAATTCTGCTTCTGGGTGCCAAATCATCACTGACTAGCCTAGATACAGAAGACAAGCTCTGTTTTTTTATTATTTACCTGTAAAATTGTATAATATTGAATTATACATGAAATTAAAAGGTATTGAATAAGCCACAAACAATCCAAGTCACTTAAAACTGAAGAATATGGTGTTTGTGATAACGGTCGCATCTTTGATGTGAAATGTCATGCTTTGCTTTGTTAAAAAACTGAGGGGGGGGGGGGGGGTTGGCAAAATATGGCCTTCTAGAGATTAAAAAAGGGTCAGTACTTTTAAAGAAGTGACTTATAAAAACAGTGAAGTTTAGATGTATAATTACTGAAATTCTTATTATAAAACAAAAATCTAAACTTTAAATGCATTTTTTGGATAATGTAATTTTCGGTGAAAATTCCATATGCAAAACATTCTGCAGAAAATTATTGGAATATCACTATGAAATTTAAAATATTATGTTGTTTAAACTATTGTGAAGGCAATGAACTAAAGATTTAAATTTAAAATAAATATTTTTCTTTTATGGATGTTTTTGTGGAATGACATTGATGAATTTTATGAAAATTAACATGTAAACAAGTGCAATATGCTATAAGTTTTGAAACATTTAAAACGTTTCTTAGATTTTAGTTCATTGCCTTCACCAATGTCATAAATATGAAATATACAAAGTAAACTAACATACAGTAAAATTTTCGGTTAGCCGGGCGCCAGTGTTATAAATACATGGATATACATACATATATATGTATATATACATATATTGTATATATATGCATGTGTATGCACATATTTGTATATGTATACAATATATACATCTGTATATACATATCCATGTATATATAACACTGGCGCCCGGCTAACCAAAAAGTACCAAATTTTCTTTAGAGCATTTTGGGCCAAATTTCACTAAATTTTACTATAAATTCCTCCATTAACCAAAATTTTATCAATGAAGGAAATATTTTTTGCTTTTTTTCACATTATCTAGTCATAATCTTAATAAAAATACATTTAAAAAATAATTAAATAGCTCAATTGCTCTGTACATAGTCAGACACTTGAAATGTTGGATAAAAAAGTGTCTGTTAGATAAGTTATTTCTATTATGTTTATGACCAGGGATGGAGAATTTCTAGAAAATCTTACCAGCCAAGGATTTATTTCAACAGCCAGTAAAATGCAATGTACAGTTAAAAGATTTTATGACAAAATTACGCAACTCAAAATAGTTGGTTACTATTACTGTCAGAGACCTGGTGCTGGAACCGGAGCAGAGCGCTCCGGAGCTGTATTTTCCCTGGAGCTAGAGCTCTAAAATTTACTCTGCTCCAGGGCTCCTTTAGATTTTTATTATTTTTTTTTAATCTTTTTTTTTCAGTCTTTTAAATGTCCAGGTTTAAAATATTTTAATTACATCATTATTCAGTATTTTAATTATACCATTTTTTAAGGTTTTTTTTTTTTTTTTTAATTTAAAGATGTAAAACTTCTCACAAAAATATGGTAACACTACTTCACTTCTACTTGAGCTAAGTGGCAACACTATTATTAAACAAATATGACTGCCTGTTGTTTACACATACAATTTTGGTTGTTTGAAAAGTGTAGAAGAAATTTAAGATTTTTGTGTTTAAAATTTCACCAAACTTTCTATTTTAAAAGCAAAAGCTAAAAGATGTCATATTTTCTGACCAAGCATTTCAAGTTTGTTGAGAAGAAAAATGCATTTCGTCAGATCTTTAATGAAGGTAAAGAAAGAAAGAATTTGTAAGAAAAAAATTAAATGTGTAAATTAAAATCTGCAACTCAGAAGTGCAAAGTCGGCGCCGAGTTGGAGCAGTTCCCGGAGCCGGAGCCACAGTATTTTATCACGGAGCGGAGCTGGAGCATCAAAATTTTTCCGGCTCCAGGTCACTGATTACTGTAATGCATTTTCATATATTTCTTTCCTATAAAATTGAGAAATATAAACAAGAGATGGAAGTTTAATATAAAATAGAATTTTGTACCATGTTTACATCTCAGTAATTAGGAAAGTTGAAAAATATAGCTAACTACTTATTAAAAAAGCGTTTTCGGCATACCTGTATAGTTTGCAGTTTTCAATAACTACCTAAAAATTCACTCATCCTGTCAGAAAATTCACTCGCCAGTGGCTAGTAAAATGATGCATTTTCCTACCCCTGAGCATGATATTGTTATTTTATTTTGATGTCATAAACACACTTCTCAGACTTATGGCAAATTATTTCACAAGATAATTCACTGATGATCTAGCAACCAATTTTCTGATCATTTGTACCTATTGAACAATGTAAAACCACTACATGAATCATGATTCTTGTTAGTCCAGACATAATGCCTTAGAATAATCACATATATAGCATTCAAAAGTAGGTATAGGTACATTAGCAGAAATTTTACTAAAGGAAATATTCATGTGTATTTTAAAAGAAACTAGAGCTTTGTTGAGATATAATCAGTTATTGTTAAAGTTTCATCGGAGCTTGAGCAAAGCATAGGTTTGCATTAAGCCTAACCAAAGAAACAAAGGTCAAGCTCAAATTGTTATTTTCGAGTGCTGGGTACAAAATGTATGAATTTTCTTAAATCACAGTTTATTTCAATGAAAAATTGTTATTTAGTGAAAATTAACACATCATTTAAATTCATCTATGAACTTAAATGTTAAAGTGAGTTTCATTACTTACGTTCCATGTAGTGCAGATAATAGATGTTTGCAGATTATGCATTTTGCGAAGTTCACAGAGTTTACTGTATTTCACTTTATTATAAGCATTCATTATGATTTCTAGTCCATTATTACATTGTTGCTCAAGAGAATTTAAACATTTATATCCCATTTATGTTTATTTCTGCATTTGAATCACTTTCAGCATGATATTGTGTTATTTTATTTTCATGTCATAAATACACTGCTCAGATTTATGTCAAATTGTTTCACAAGAAAATTTACTGGCTGTCTAGCATCCAATTTTTTGATCATTTTTACCATTTGAACAGTTGAAAGTGTCCATGGATCATGATTTTTGTTATTCCAGACATAATTTCTTGGAATAATCACATATAGCATGCAAAAGTAGGTATAAATACATTAGCAATAATTTTACTGAAGGAAATATTCCTGTGTATTGTAAAATAAACAAAAACTTTATTGAGATAAAATAAGTTATTGTTAAAGTTTCATTGGTGCTTGAGCAAAGCATAGGTTTGCATTAAGCATAACCAAACAAACGTCAATACTTAGCTCAAATTATTATTTTCAAATGCACGGTACAAAACTCATCAATTTCAATATACAGTAGAAGATCTTTATAACGCAATTCTCCATATAACGCACAACTTCCCAGATGTAAACAATGATTTTTGCAGTTAAAAAGAACCTGTATTTTCACATTGTAAAATATTGCTACTCTCTAGAGGACTAAATTTGATACATTAGTTCAACTTTATCTTCTAATTTAAGACCTTTTTGCTGAAAAAAATGCTATATTACAATAAACATTTTTGAAAATGTCTAATATAAGGGATGGTTGTGTCAATTATACTTGGATCATGTTTCTAAAGTAAATTTAATAATGTCTAACCTATATTATGCAAAGATTTATAATTTGGATAACTCTTGGTAACAAGGAATGCAGTTTAAAGATATTCTAATGTATTTTGATATGTTTCAGACATATTTGGCCATATTTACAAGGTGAATTTAATGATGTGATCCATATAACGCACAACCTTGCGTTTTTAGGTTTGCGTTATAAAGATCTTCTACTGTATTTCATACAATGTTGAAAAAATTTAAGACTTTTTGTGTATTGCAATGCAAGAGTTCAAGCAATTAACAATATAAAGCAGAAATGAAATATCTTTATAATAACTGTGTGCTTTTCATAGAAACATGTAAAAAGGAAACGTAAAATCTTAAAAACATGGAACGCTTAAATTTACAAATATCGCTTGTTTTACACTTACTGATTGAAATTTTGGCTAAAACGGTTTCAGTTAGGTAAATTATTTTTCTATTTTCACGGTTTAAAATGTTCAAATTTTAAAAGATTTCTTTAACTCGATTTTAGTTAATGAAATCTTGGAATATGCACACACAAATTGTTTTCATAAATTCTTGTGACACTTTGATTTGTTTTATTTATTTATGGTTGTTTAATAAACCAAAGGTAGATCTTAATGTGAAAAAGTTTTTACATGTATTTATGAAAAAAATAAGAATTTTTCATATCAATTTCAACATATTTCATACAACATTGAAACATTTTAAGACTTTTGGTGTATTACAGCGCAAGAGTTCAAAACATTAAGAATATAAAGCAAACATGAAATATCTTTATAAAAACTGTCTGCTTTTTCATAGAAACATGTAAAAAGGAAATATAAATTCTTAAAAATATGGAATGCTTAAATTTCCAAATATTGATTGTTCTTCACTATATTATTGAAATGTTGGCTAAAACAGTTTCAGTTAGATAACTTATTTCTATTTGAATCATGTTTATGAGTAACCTATAGTGTTAAATAGTTCGAATTTTAAAAGATTTCTTTAACTTGATTTTGATTAATGAAATCTTGGAATAATGCACACACATTGTTTTCATAAATTCTTGGACACTTTGATTCATTTTATTTATTTATAGCTGTATAATAAACCTAAGGTGGATCATAATGTGAAAAAGTTTTATTTTACATGCACACAAAAAATATATATATGTCGTCAATTTTAGCATATTTCATACCATGTTGAAAAATGTTAACACTTTTGGTGTATTACAGTGCAAGAGTTCAAAACATTAAAAATATAAAGTAAAAATGAAATTCTTTTATAATAACTGTCTGCGTTTTCATAGAAACATGTGGAAAGGAAATGTAAAATCTTAACAACATGGAACGATTAAATTTCCAAATATCGCTTATTTTACACTTGATAATTGAAATGTTGGCTAAAACAGTTTCAGTTAGATAAATTATTTCTATTTGTATCATATTTATGAGTAACCTATGGTGTTAAAAAGTTCAAATTTTAAAAGATTTCATTAACTCGATTTTAGTTAATGAAATCTTGGAATATGCACACACAAATTGTTTTCATAAATTCTTGTGACACTTTGATTCGTTTTAGATGGAGGATTGTAAAGGTCAATGGAAATCACGACTATGAATTTATTGCATTGGTCTTTAATTTTTTTTTTGTGGTTTTATCTTTTTATCACTAACCTAAAAAAAGTAATGATATCAATACAAAAGCCCTTAATGGGTTAAAAGTTTGTGACGCAGCACTTTATCTTTAGCTCTAAGAATTTTAAATTTGGAACTTAAAAATAATGATATCAAATTTTGAGTGACGCAATGCTATTAATTTACCTATACATATATATATCAAAGTTTATTCATTGATGCTTTATCATTTACATCTCATAAATTCGAATTATGAATTTTAAAAGATATGATATGAAAATTTAAGTGACACCTTGATGTTGCTTAAAACGATTAGTTTTAAAATTCAATTTAAATTTTCTTTTGGCTAAATACATTTACACATCTAAACAATACTTTTCATTTTCCAATGCACTGTTGAATATATTACTTTCACTGAATCTATATAATGCACTGAATTGTATTCATCTGAATAAATTGATTTATCTTTTGTGCCACGCTATCCAAAAATCTAAAGTAAAATTTATGTAAATAGTTTTTTGCGTCATTGTATCCAAACTAAGTTAAATGTATGCAAAAGGTAATATGACGAAAAAACTATTTACATAAATTTTACTTTTGATTTTTGGATAGCATGGCACAAAAGATAAATCAATTTATTCAGATGAATACAATTCAGTGCATTATATAGATTCAGTGAAAGTAATATATTCAACAGTGCATTGGAAAATGAAAAGTATTGTTTAGTTTAGATGTGTAAATGTATTTAGCCAAAAGAAAATTTAAATTGAATTTTAAAACTAATCGTTTTAAGCAACATCAAGGCGTCACTTAAATTTTCATATCATATCTTTTAAAATTCATAATTCGAATTTATGAGATGTAAATGATAAAGCATCAATGAATAAATTTTGATATATATATGTATAGGTAAATTAATAGCATTGCGTCACTCAAAATTTGATATCATTATTTTTAAGTTCCAAATTTAAAATTCTTAGAGCTAAACATAAAGTGCTGCGTCACAATCTTTTAACCCGTTAAGGGGTTTTGTATTGATATATATTTACATATATATATGTGGGTATATATACAATATGTGTATATGTATATTTACATATATGTATGTATATAAATATGTATATATCGCACTGGCGCCTGGCTAACCAAAAAGTACTGAATTTGTTTTAATTTCATGTCGATATCATATGGTCTTTAAATCTTCTTCAGTAAGACAGAAAAGAAATTAGAAAGACACAGTATAAATAGGATTAGACAAATTTAAAATACAACAGACTCTGTGTAAGACGGAAATCTCTCTAACTCGGAAAGATTTTAAAGTCCCTGCGAATCCATGTACATAGAGTAAAACTTGTCTAAGGCAGAATATTGTCGTCTACTGAAATTTTCGTGGTCCCAATCGATTCTGCCTTATACAGAATTTACTGTATATGTAGTGTTTCCGCAGAATAATAAAGAAAGGAGATTTTTAAATTTCAATGAAACTGTATAAGTTTTTAAATATCTTGTAAACTGCCATTTCTGGAAAATTGCTGTTTTTGCATGTGAAAATTGCCAGGGCCTAATTAATCTCTGAATCTAGAGGAAACACTGTATCATTTTGAGGGCCTCCTTTCACCCGAGAAAATGTTTTTAAATTCTACATTCATGGAATGATTTTAGTGGAACAAATATTGTTCCCAGAAGGGGATTAGCTGAGTTAGATTTTTCTTCAAATAGTTATTTTTATGTACTTTGTATATAACGTAGATAGAGTATATTTGCAGTAATTTACAGTTGTTGTATGTTTAATTAACCAAATCGTTTCAGAAAGCACAGAAGGATGCCCTATAATTGGTTAAACCTTAAATGAATAGTATAACTTAGGGGTTAAATGATTTTTTTTTCTTTTGCCATTTGACACTTTCTATTGGTTTTTTGGTTAATTATGTGTTACTTACACGTGATAACATACATTTAGTCTGTTTTTGTTATGATTTGTTATCACAAAGAGGTTATAACATCTTTTGTTGATACTGCTTGTAATGTTCTTGACTGGCATTTTTTCTATATCTTTATAAGGTAGTTCAATAGACTCCCTTAAATCTGCAACTCTAAAATTTGCACATCATCAGAGATGTAAACAATGAAACTTTCAGTTCAGATGTAGGGTCAAAGTTACAGGCTTTTTAATTTTTATATCGTTCTGTACATATTTTAAATGTAAATCTCATTAATGTGACTGAACTCTTGTTTTTTTTTTTTTTTTTTTTTTTTTTTTTTATAACGGAAGTAAAAATTTATTTCTGAGAAAATTCAAGGTATTGCTGATATCTTTGGTAGTCACAATCTTTTTTACCAAATACATTTATTTATTAATCAAGTTTTTTTAGTTATTAAGTCTGACTAAACCTGAAATAAAACTGCCTTATTTTATGCGAGTTAGTACGATCCCTTCATGAGGCAAGTTTCATTCAATAATTCAAGGAAAATGTATCTCATCCTTTATTATCCACATTTACTTATACACTATTAATTATTTACATGATTTTTACTTTTAATAATTTAATCATTTTTAAAACTATTACTTTACTTAATTATTTTAGTATATTGTACACATTCGTTATAATTTTGATTGCATTATTACATTCAAATTACTGTTTAAAAAATGTAAACAAATAAATCACCAGAAATCCGCACAACCTCTGGTCCCAAGCAGTGTGGATTTGAGGGAGTCTAATGTTGTAACTATTAATTCTGCATGGTGCAATTGAAATGGTACATTTTCTCATGAAAAAATATAATGTATAAATAATAAGGTACTTTTCGGTTAGCCGGGCGCCAGTGTTATATATACACATATATATGAGCATATATACGTATATATATATATACACGCACACACACATGCACATATATATGTACATATTTATATATATAACACTGACACCCGGCTAACCAAAAAGTACCAATAATAATAATCAGTGAAATGTTTTGGATACAATATAACTTTAATAATGGCTGAACCAATTATTTTCTTACATTTTCACTACAATCTTTTTATTTCAGATTATGACTTGTGTCACTTTTGCACCTTTTTCTAAATTGAAGCAAATATTATAAAAAAAAGTTTACTTTTTTTCTTTTATTATACTACAGGACTTCATTTTTCCCATGTCATTGGATTTTATTTTTGCGTAACTAATAAATAAATAGACTGTAGAGGGAGTAGGAAGACCATTTTCTCAGGGAACCTATATATAGGCATTTTCAATGTAATAGAACATGTATAAATAATTGTTTTAAAAATATATTCTAATCATCCTGCTTCTTGTAGGTAAACCTGCAGCTCTTCATGATGAAGCTGATCCAGACTGGGCACCTAATTTGGTATTAGGTCATGCAAGAGTAAAATTAAATAGCAGTGCTGCAGCCGAGAGACATAAAAGGTATGTATATTTAAGAGTAGTATGCAGATAGTAGTGCAAATGTTGCCTTTTTCAGACGTATGTGCTAGAAGTACCTTTTTTAATTTAATAATTTTTAAAATAGGTAAAATATAAGTGTATATTGGTAAATTGTTCTTTTTGCATCAAATCAAAATCACCTTTGAATGTTCTTTATATGTTTTCTTGGTACTTACATAGTAACTGGGCCAAGTCATATTCATTGCGCCAACAACTGTGTCAAAAATATTAATTACAGTAATTATTATTATAAGTATTATTTTTGTTTTGTTTTCTTCATTTAACTGCATAGTTAATATTGTATAATTGCTATATTAAAGGCAGTGGTGGAAGTAGTTATATAATATGATATAGCATAGGTATAATATATTACCATGTAAACTCCCAGAATCGATTGGGACCAAGAAAATTTTCCATTATAGACAATATTCCATCTTATACAAAATAGCCCCCCCCCCCCCCCCCCCCCAAAAAAAAGGAAAAAACTTGCCAAAAGAGACTTGGAATAAAATTATAGAGAGCAATTCCATCTCAACTCAGGCAGGGCATGTCAATTCACTATCATAGATTTTTTTTCAAAAAATTACAGTAGTTACAACTAAGTAATACACAAAATTTCCCAGAAGGATTTTTCTCCCAAAAATTTTTTTCTCAGGTTACAGCACTTTGAAATTTATGATAAAATTGACAATTTTCAGAAAAATAGAAAAATGCTTCATTTTGAAATGAACACAGTACCAAAAATATTTATCCACTCAATTTATTTTTTACAAATAGTTATTAAACTGAATTTTACTTTAGCATAGTTTTAAAAAGTATGGTGACCTTTTTAATTAATGAAAGAAAATAGTTTTTAAGTACAAAAAATATAATTATTACTGATTTTAAGATTTTTTTTTTAGAATGGAAAAAATATTTTAAAGCTAAATATTGATGGCAATCCAAAGACCTTTAATGGGAGTTTCACAGCAAATTTTAAGTTTAAGATGCATGCAACTTTTGCAATTCAATTTTAAATTATGCAAAATTTTGTAAAATTGCTACTTTTGAAATGCAATTTCTCAAAAACACCATTTTTAAAAAATCTGATAATATGCTCAATATATACCTTATTAGTTTCTGATAAATACGTTACGAGCAAATTGTGTGTTTTTGCTTAGAAATTTTTTTATGATTTTTTGAAAATAACATGTTGTGTATATTTTTCAAAAGACCAGAAAGTCAAGCTTTTTCTTATTTCACTGAATTTATAATATGATTATTTTTTTAATAAAAAGATACAATGCACATTAATAATAATATGCACATAATAATTATGGCAGCTAAATATAAGCTAATCTTCAAAAATTCTTATTTATAAAATGTGATTTTGGATTAATCACATTTTATAAATAGGAATTTTGAATAAATAGGAACCCCTATTTTTTTTTATCTGATTTTTTTTTCTTTTTTTCTCTTTTTAGTGCTCAATAAATAGATTGCTATTGAACAGTGTATTTTTGCTTGGTAGAAAATATTATAAAACATATTTTCACATTTCTATTAAAATATGTTTTGATATTCTATGATGATTATGTTTAATATGTTCTAAGATATGATATATAATTGAAAATTTTCTTTAATATCTTCAATGAGTTAAAATTCAAGTTATTGTTGTTGACTTACATATTACAATGTATTTTACCAGTAGTACTTAAAATTTTAATAATTTTCTTAAATTAAAAAAAAAATGCTCATTGAACAACTAATCAGAAGTTGATCTTTTACTCCTTTTAACCAAACTGTTTTAAAACAACATTCTATTATTGCAACTGTATTCATACATTAAGTTTTATCCTTTCTATTATTATCTGTGGAAGTGAAAAGTAAAGTTCTGCTTTCCTGAGTTTTATCATACAGAATCTTTATAGATTTTACTTAGTGTTTTATTTCAGTTTGTATGCCTGAGATCAGTTTAAAATTTATAAATGTTAAATAGGATGGTGTATAATCATGTCTGACATTCCTAGTTCTAAGAGATTTAAATGTGTGGATTATATTAAGAGACATAAGAATGTTGTATGCAAAACAAAGTCTATTAGACTATATAGTGTTGACAATTTAACTGACGAAATTAATTTGTTGGAACATCTGTTTCTGTAAATAGAGATGACAATTTATGTTCTAATTGTATAGAATTTTATAGAAGGAAATTTTTAGAACACCAAAATAAATATTATGAGGAAAAGCCTGTATGTGATGAATATCATGAAGAAATGCCTGCATGTGATAAAAACTTTATCCCAACAATTGAGGCAGTGAATATACTTTAAATGAGAGCATTAAAATTCTTGATGGTGATATTTCACCACTAAAACGACCTACAAAAATTAGATCAGACAGAAGAGAACTTTATGTGAAAAGGAAAATATCCTTCTACTCCATCTAGACAGAAATATTATTCAAGCCTACAGAGCTAATAATGAGAAAAAATATACTAATTTAAAATCTATTGTAGGTATACAATCTAAACATTATTGGGTGATTAAAAATAATGAAGGTTACATGGGGCGAACAATTAAAAATGAATTGACAAAAGTTGAAACCTCCAGCCAGATGAAAAAACAATATTCAGTACTTGATTTCCATTTCGATTTGTGTTTTTTTTGGATCCATTTATGAAAATAATTGGTGGATAGGGTAGACTCCACTCTGGGGACCAGCTTATGGCCAGGATAAACCCCTAAGACCAGGGGTGATGGTGGATAGGACAAATCAATAGTATATCATGAGAACTAAATGACATTACAGTATCATTCATGTACCCCCATGGTCCAGCAAAAGCATTCCATTGGCCAGAAAAATCTGGAAAGAAAAAAGATGAATGTGCCATTGGAAAATGTGCTGCTAAAAATAGAAAATCCAACTTTCATAGGACAATCTACACGACTTCACACTTTCGATGATAAGGAGTTGAAGTTAATTCAAGAAATTTTCAGTACCTAATTCTTCTGTAATGTATAAATCTGCATATTAATATATTATATCAATACTATATAACAATAATATTTAACATACTGTAGGTGAATTTAACACATTTATGAGTATGGAATGAAATGACATGCAATCAATCCTAATTCTGCTAGTGGCTATATTTTATACAATTCTAAATGGTTAGCTATAATTTAACAGCAAGAATTATGCACTAAGTTGTGATTTTTAGTTTGAAATGTTAATTACATTATAAGTTCGATAAAATAAGAATAAGCTTGTCTTTCTGGTCTTTTGAAAAATACACACAACATGTTATTTTCAAAAAATCATAAAAAAATTTCTAAGCAAAAACACATGATTTGCTTGTAAGGTATTTATTAGAAACTAATAAGGTATCAATTGAGCATATTAACAGATTTTTAAAAAATGGTGTTTTTGAGAAATTGCATTTCAAAAGTAGCGATTTTACAGAAATTTGCATAATTTAAAATTGAATTGTAAAAGTTGTATGCATGTTAGGCTTAAAATAAAATTTACTGTAAAACTTCCATTAAAGGTCTTTAGATTGCCATCAGTATTTAGCTTTAAAATCTTTTTTTCATTCCGAAAAAAAAATCATAAACTTAGCAATAACTATAACTTTTGTACTTAAAAACTATTTTTTTTTATTAATTACAATTTTTTTATTAATTAAAAAGTCATTATATTTTTTAAAACTATGCTAAAGTAAAATTCAGTTTAATAACTATTTGTAAAAAATAAATTGACTGAATATGTTGAATATTTTTGGTATTCATTTCAAAATGAAGCGTTTTTATGTTTTTCTGAAAATTGTCAATTTTATTGCGAAATTTAATGTGCTGTAACCACAGAAAAAAAAATTTTAAGGGAAAAATCCTTTTGGGAAATTTTGTGTATCACTTAGTTCTAACTACTGTATTTTTTTTTTTAAATCTGTGATTGTGAATTGACGTATATCAGTACTGCCTGCCTGAATTAAGATGGAATAGCTCTAGAGTTTTATGAGAATGATGTAGTGAGTTGACCAATGCCAGGTATTAAAGACTGTATTTCAATGATGGACAAAGACGGTAAAAAAGTGAAAGTTTCAAAAAGATTAATGCTCTGTAATTTAAAAGAAGCATACAATCTCTCCCAAGAAAAATTTCCAAACATCACAGTTGGATTTTCAAAATTTGCTGAGCTGCATCCCAAAAACTGTGTCCTAGCTGGTCAAAGTGGAACACATGCCGTCTGTATATGCACTATCCGACAGAACGTAAAGTTAATGATAGAAAACTGCAAGATAAATTCCATCATAAAAGGTCAGATTAAAAGCGATAAAGATTGTTTAACGAAAATGGTATGCAATCCAGCATCTATTGATTGCTATTTTTCAAATTGTGTCTGTTGTCCTGGTGTTAATGGCATTAGAAAAATCTTAGAAGATGGATTGCAAGAAAATTTGATTGAAACACGAACTTTTTGCCAATGGTTTTCGGTTGATCGCTGCAGCTTAGAAACAGTTCAGAAGCCTGTGCAAGAATTTATTAACATATTCTGCGAAAAACTCCAGGTTCTTCTTTGTCATGATTTCATTAGTAAGCAACAAAGTGTTTTTATGAGTTACACTAAGGAAAATTTATTAACTTCTGAAATGGCTGTAGTTTGTGACTTTTCTGAAAATTATAGCTTTATCTTACAGGACGAAGCACAATCGTACCACCGGAACAAATCGCAAGCCACTATACATCCATTTGTAGTATATTTTAAAGAAGAAAATGAGATTAAGCATTGTAGTTTTGTCATAATCTCAGAATGTCTTGAACATAATACCATATCTGTATACATATTTCAGAAAAAACTTGTTCAGTTTTTAATATCTAAATTTAATGATGTGAGGAAACTTTACTATTTTTCAGATGGCAGTGCAGCCCAGTACAAGAATTTAAAAAAAATTTCACAAATCTTTGCTATCACAAAACTGATTTTGGAATTGATGCAGAATGGCACTTTTCTGCTACAGCACACGGCAAAGGACCGTGTGATGGAGTAGGAGGTACGGTGAAAAGGGAAGCAGCAAGAGCAAGCCTACAAAGGCCTTACCAAGACCAAATAACTATGCCATTTCAGTTATATGAGTGGTTAAAATTTCACTTATCTAAGACAATGGAATTTTCTTATATTACCCAGGAGGAGTATATTAAAACTGAGCAGCACCTTGAACACAGACTTAGCCAGGCTGTGGCAGTACCTAATACTAGAAAATTTCATGCTTTTATCCCGTCAACATGTGGGACGCAAATGAAAACTAAGTCATTTTCATTTTCACAATTATCAGAAACCTATGCAATTATTCCTGTTCTAGAAAAATTAGATTTTGAGAAATTAACTGGCTACCTTGTTTCTTACTGCAATGATGAATGGTGGCTGTGTTATATTTTAGATAAAAATGCAGATTAAAATGAAATAAAGGTTACCTTTCTTCATCCACCCAGACCAGCACATTCTTTCTTTTACCCTCCCGTACCTGATGTTCTGTGGATTTCATCAACTGATGTCATTTGCAAAGTAAACCCTGCTACACCAACTCAGACCTGCCAACTACTACGAAAAAATCATAGTTGCTACGATTTGGACCTATAAACTACGATGCTATGAAAATCGGTCTTAAACTGCGATTTTTTGCAAAAATCACAAATGCATTTTTTGTTTCTAGTTGCGATTTTTATCTCGCGCAGAATATTTTTCAGGAGTGATTCTGTTTTGAAATTTGCAAAATTTCAAAGTATTAATTTTCAAAAGTTTTAAAAAATTGGCCATTAATCCGAAAATTCAGACATTATAAAATGCTCATGGAAAAAAATCTGGGCTGCAAAACAAACTTTTTAATATAAAGCACTCTTTATGTATATTAACCACGGGTGAATCGTGTTTCTGTAAATATTTATACAGGAATTCCCTTCTTTATAAACAATAAACAAGGGCGCCATTTTAAGAATTTCTGGAGAGGGGGGGGGGTGTTGTTTGAGGGGCAAGGTTTGAAATAGTGTGCAAAATCGCACATTTTGCGATAAACTATCACGAATTTTTGACAAATGATTGTGTAAAAAAAATCACTTTCGTCAACATGTCGCAGAGGAAAATAAATTTCATCAAAGGATCGGGGAAAAACGTGAATTTTGTCAAAATATCGCAGAAAGAAAACGCGAATTTCGTCAAAAGATCAGTAAGAAAATGCAAATTTCATCGAAAGATCAGTAAGAAAACTCAAATTTCACCGAAAGGTCACAGAAAGAAAACACTAATTTCATCAAAAAATCGTGGTAAAAAAAGCAAAATTCGTCAAATGTTCGTGGTAAAAAGTGCGAATTTCAATAAAGAATCGTGATAGAAAAATGAAAATTACGATTGTGGGAAAAAATTGTTAATATACTGAAATGACCGCGGGAAAAAAAGCGCGAATTTCATCAAAATTTACTGCACAGAGCTAAAAAAAAAAATAGGAACCAGGCTCCTTTTACAAATGTAAAAAATGCTGCAAAACGAAAAGAAACTCTCAAAATCGTATAAAAATTTTCAAGGAAAAAATTTACTATATTGAGTTGAAAGACAACCCTATTCCTTTTACGAATGTCAAAAGATGGTTGCAAAACACAAAAAACCAACCAACCAACCTCCATATTAATTTGAATTTTGTGTGCTACGATTTCTCATTTTCAAAGGTTGGCAAGTCTGCCAACTGGTCGTACATATACTCTGCTACCGGATGAAACAAACAAGATTGGAAAAATGTTTACAGATTTCTTGCAGTCAAGAAAAGATCAAGTCTAATTTATTTTCGAATAAATGAATTGAAAATTTATTTTACATTGTGAGGTGGACACAAATATCTTTCATATCAATCAAGGTGAACATGACGTTCAATAATTATAGTTTAGACTACATTTTATAATACTTTTCAAGCAATTTCATAAAAATTGATAAACTCTAACACCTTACATGAATTTAGCTTTTTAGATGAATACATAAAATTTTATTTAATGTTTCAAACATTCAACATTTGTTTCAAGTATTTGATACGTAAAAAAAATATATATTCATGATTTGTTTGTAAAAACAGCCTTCTAATAAGAGTATAATTTTATAATTGTGTTACACTTTTAATATTATAGTGTTTTATTACAAAAATATCAAAATTAATGTTTTTGGTGAATGTAGAAACTTTGAGTTGGATTTCCTCAAATGATAATTTTTATTTGCATAAAATATAAATTTAGACTAAAAATTTAAATTTTAGTTAAGACCTGGATAAAACTTATGAACTTACGCTTAGAAGAATGGGGTTCATATGTACATTGTACATTTATTTCTGCATTAATTTTTGTTTGACCTTAAAAACTTTTTTTATTAAAGTGTCAGTTTCAAATTTTAATGAATTATAATAGATGAGATAACATATTTTAAAGTAAATTATACAGTAGGGGAGCTGGGAGATGAATGGGATAAGGGATGGATGGGACATCCTCAATATTTCAGGCAATGAACGTTTTTTTTCCAGTTGCTTTCTATTCTCATATATGATACTTCCATAGTGTGCTTTTTAACCAAAAGCAATACCACATGGCTGTTTTCATTTTTTTTGCAAAGTTGCAATTTCTGAAACTCTGCTTAAAAAGTAACCTTTTTTTATATGTGAAGTTGTCAAATATTTTATACAATATAAACAAATAAGATATGATGTAGTTATTTATTTGAAGTATATTCAATATTGGTAATTAAAATGAATGAACCAATGTGACAAAATAATTTCTGAGACAAAAATTCAGACAATTAAATCTATGTATCAGGGATGAGAATTTTCCGACTTTTGGTGGATTTCCGCTTTTTTGTTATTTCAAGGAATTTCCGCTTTTTTTTTGCTCTAAATTCCGCCTTTTTTCCGAGGATTCCGTATTTGTTCTCCTGCAAAATTTTGTTATTTTCCGAAATTTTCACTTTCCTATCGATTCCGCTTTTCTTCCGATTTCGAAAGAACACTCAAAGGTGATGAAAAAACGGTAAATTTCGTCAAAAGATCGCGAAAAAGTGGCAAATTTTGTCAAAAGATCGCGAAAAAGTGACAAATTTTGTCAAAAGATCGCGAAAAAGCGGTAAATTTCCCCAAAAGATCGCAAAAAACTACAAATATCGTCAGAATATCGCAAATAAACGGCAAATTTCGTCAAAAGATCGCAAAAAAGCGGCAAATTTCGTCAAAAGATCGCGAAAAAGCACAAAATATCGTCAAAAGATCGCGAAAAAGCGTCAAATTTTGTCCAAAGATCGCGAAAAAGCGTCAAATTTTGTCAAAAGATCGCGAAAAAGCGTCAAATTTCGTCAAAAGATCGCGAAAAAGCAGAAAATTTCGTCAAAAGATCGCGAAAAAGAAGAAAATTTTGTAAAAAGATCGCGAAAAAAAGCAAAATTTTGTCAAAAGATCGCGAGAAAGCAGCAAAATTTGTCAAAAGATAGCAAAAAAAACTACAAATATCTTCAGAAGATCGCGAATAAACGGCAAAGTTCGTGAAAAAACGGTAAATTTCGTCAATAGATCGCGAAAAAGCGGCACATTTCGTCAAAAGATTGCGAAAAAACTGCAAATTTCATCAAAAGATCGCGAAAAAACTGCAAATTTTGTCAAAAGATCGCGAAAAAGCGGCAAATTTCGTCAACATGGCGCGAAAAAAACATGTATTTAGTGCTTTTAGTGTATTCTCCCCTTCCCCCCTCTTTTGTAGCCTTTCAGAAAATTTGCTGTGAATTTCAATTTTTTTTTTTTTTTTTTTTTTACTCAGAATAGCTCCTGATTCAGAATTCATATTAAGCTGGCTGTAGGTCCTGGTCCAATTAGCCCGTGTGAACAAAAATAACTAACCATTGTGATTTTCACTAAGTTTTTCATATTTTTTGCTAAAAAATTTATTCAAATTATGACACACAAAAACTCTATTCTTAATTAAATTATTTCATTTTCAGCAGCGGTCATGATTCTGATAAGTCGAGCATTTCATATGACCTACACTCAATGTTTTAGGCGCTGTGTGTAATTTGGCTATTTTCACTCCTGTAATGGAGTATACAGGTTTGTGCGCTTGTTTCCATTTGCCCGGAAATCAGACCCTGGTTTTATTTCTTAATCTTTCACGGATAAAATGTGGTACAATTTTTTGTTTGCGCGTGGTTTGTCTTTTTGCTTTTTTGCAATTCTCATCCCTCACAGGATGATTGGGACAGTTTCATTCATCTCTAGAGATGTTAAAATATTTATTTATTAACTAAAAAATATTATATAGGTTTATAAATTAATGATTTATGCTAATTATTAGTATTAAACAGTACTCGTATTATATAGGTTGTTTATTATTAAAAATTATATTGAATCTTAATTATTGTATTGTAGTAATGGTTAAATAGTTTATCAAAAAATTTCTATTGAAACTTTATCAAAATAGATAAAAGTGTTAAAAGTAGTGTATGTTTATTGATCAAATGGAGTAAATTATATTGAATTTGGAACTTGTGCTTAAATAAATCCCCCACTCGTACTTCCCTTAACATAATGTCATTTGTGCATGATATCTAAGATACATTTAATTAATATTAATTAATAAGTTGTGAATGAAAAATGTTATCTATGCCGAATTTCAAAGAAATTTTTTACTTTCATTTCATATCTAAAATGTCTTGTAAGTGGCAAAAAGGAACAGATAGACAGTCGAAGTTTGCATTACAAGTTAGAACAATAGTAAAAGAAATTACCAGCAATGCTGAGATATAATAGCCATAATATAAGATCATATATTACAAATATAATTTCATATAAGTTTATAATTATAAATTTTAATTAGGTGACATTGAATATAGGGAGAAAAGCATTTGTGTCCCATTCATCCCTGCTATAGGGATGATTGGGACAGAGAGTAACGTTTTTTAAATTTTATAATATTTTACTATATAATAATAATCTAGGCGAAATATTGTGCATAGATGTAGTAAATTACCTATTGTATGAAATGTGATATATAATATTGATAAATTTAAAAAAGTATTAAAAATAAATATTTTTGCAAAAATGTCCCATTCATACCCCACCTCTCTTTATAGTTTAATCCCCAGGAAATACAAAGAAAACATATGATTTTGCAAGTGGGGACAGTCCATTTTTGTCAATGGATTTTAAAATATCCATAAAAATATTTTGTTCAAGTGAAATCCACCAGAAAAAAAAATAAATAAATCATGGCCATTGGATTTACCTCACTTTTAAAAGCAACATTTGGTTGAAAATGTTGATTTTTTTTTAATGGACTGTAATGATAATAATATCTATAATGATAATAAAAAAAAATGATTTTCTTTTGTTTACTTATTCAATTTCAATATTCCGTCCTTCTTTAGAAAAGGTACAACAAAACAAACAATAAATTTAAATTTATAGGAAAAAGTTGAAAAAAGGTTCTACAGGTAAGTTTTATGCATAAAATTAATAAATTATGATAAAACAATGTTTTACCAATATTGTCACAGATGCCAAAGTTTACCAATCACCACAATTGTGGTATAACTGCTAAATTTTGATGGTGTTTGTTAATAGCATGCAACCTAAAAAATAATTCTATTCAAAGTAGACTTACCTCACTTTTATAATCAATGCATTTGAAATAACACTTATCCAATAAATGAATAGTGACAAATTTATACTGATATTAAAAGATATTTATTGTGAATGGATTAAAAACATAAATTTTATGTTAATTTGTAATAAGATTTTGCTTTATTTATTTTTATTTATTTATTTATTTTTATTTATTTATTTATTTTTTCAAAAATGGACTTCCCAAACCTGCAAAATCAGAGGCTCATATATCTGAATAAACAATCTAACAGAGGACATTTCAAAATCTAGAACAATGTTAACAAACAAGAAAATGTTTTATATTTTTCTTTGACTTGATTGTTTACATTTATTTTCTTAATAAAATAATGATGTTTATGTATTTATGCCCATTATATTCTGCAGTAAGCATCTTGTAGTGCACCTCAATAATGTATATAAATTTCCTTATGTTTGAAATGGTGTAACATTATTAAAATACACTGCAAATAATTTTTCTCTGTACACCATTATACAACCCAATTTGAGTGATCCTGTAAATGAACAATAGATGGTTTGTGCGCCACATTTTACAGAAAGCATGTTTTAAGTGCACTTAAAAAATGCATATTAATTTTATTGTGTTTGAAATAGCGTAACATCATTAAAATGTACAGAAACTAATTTTTTCCCATTGATCTTAATGTAATGAGATTTTTTTGAGTGTCCCTGTAAACAAACTATAAATGCTACATACTCCATTTTCAATAGCGAACATGGCCACATTTAATTTCAATAATATATATCAATCTGAGTGTATTTATGAGAGTTAGAGCATAGACAGATGTCAGACACAAACACAAGTCATAGACACTTTTCAACCAAGGAAGGTATACAGTGGTATTTGATGTATACCCTCTGTTTTTCAAATAAATCTAAAGCGTATACCTTTTGTTTTCTCTTATGACTACATTGATGTTTTCAACTATGTTGGAAATTGATAAAAAGAAAAACAAGTAGTTTGCAAACTCTCAGCTAATTAGCACTCAAAAAACTCTTGTCACGAGTTTTATAAGGAAAATTTGATAGTTTTTTTTTTTTAATTGAATTGGCTAATGTTACTAAAAACAGTCCCTCCAGTCTGTAACAGGAAGAAGGTAGCTTCCCTATTCTTTGTTTTTAAGAATTCAGCTCATTTTACTCAAATACATGAAGCTAAAATACATGGAACCTGATTGTAGAAGATTCCTAGTTTACGTTAATATTGAATTTGGATGAGAATTTCAAAGAAATTGTCAGCTATTACTAAGTTGCTTAATTTATTTTGAACTGTTTTTCTTGTCAAATTATGTAATATATTGGTAACTTTTGCCAAGCTTGGAGAGAATTTAATGCTGCTGTATACAATGATGTAATTTTAAGTGTATGACAGTTGGAATAATGACTACACCTGTGAAAGAAAATTTGCAAGGAAACCATGTTCAATAAATGTCATAAATTAAACCTGTGTATGAAGGAATCCTTTATTTTTAATCTGTTACCTTTTTTTCCAAATGTTAGCCACCTTAGAATTTCAAACTGCTATATATCAGACATTTTTTAAGATAGAGACAGAAAAAAAAAAAAAAAGTTTTAGAATCCTTGTATTAAGACCAAACACTTTATGAGTTTCTAATTTTTTCTACATCTTTTTTAATTTGAAATCAGCATTTGGATAGAGGGTAGTTTTGGGATCTGTAGGTCATGATTAATGGAAATATACTGAAATTTTCTAGAATTGTTTTCCTTTGGATGGCTGCAATAGGTAGCTTCTACTTTTTGTAAATGGAAGCTATCTAAAATAATTCATTCCGATTCAGTTGTAAAGTTAGGGCATTTATTTTAATCAATGCTGCAGAATAGTAATGAGATTTTAAAAAATTGAGTTTCCTGCAGTGGGAAACTTTAGATACCACATTCAAAATGGAGATATTTTAACTGGAAAGTAGTTGATAAATTTTAATATGAAATTTATATTATGATGTTTTAGAAATATTTAAATATTAATTTTAATTAAAAAAAAATCCGAGATAGAAGTTTAATAATAATTATGATTGTTATTTTTAATAATGAATTTAGATATTCAATTTAAGAATGTATGGTATCAATTAGTCTTGCACAAAAATTTTAATTTTTTAAAGTGCTGTCATAAATTATTTACTACGGCATTAATCAGAGTTTACTCCAGTTTTTAAAAAAAGACAGGCTGTTGCTGATAGCAAAAGGGCCCTTTTTTTGGTTCGTATGGTCATTTTTTTTAAATGCACTTTTAATATTTAAAAGTTAGCATACGTTTTTCAAGACATCAATGAGTTAGTTTTTTTTACTATCCAAGCAATTTTTTAATAGAAAAGGTTGTAAAAGTTTTTTTTTTTTTTTTTTTTTTTTTAACAGAGGCTAAGAAGCATGCTATTTATGGGATTCATCAAAAAGGTTTTTTTTTTTTTTTTTTTTTAAAATCAAAGTGCAGGGATTGTGCAGAATCATCCTGAAGCTATCTAGAGGGAGGAGGGAGTGACTTTGGTATTACTATAAATTGTTAATAAGAATTCATTTTTCTTTTCTTTTTTGTCTGTGTATAAATAGTATGGTCTTTGGCCTATATTAAATATGTATTAATTATAATTTCTGTGCATTTATGCTTACCATGTATTATTATTCTTTCTATAATTTGTAGGGATGGACTATGGATAAAGTTGTTAAAGAATTTGGCTTGAAAAATAATTGTAATTAACCATTAACCCCTTGGGGACGAGTGACCGGTATACATGCCACTTAAGGTGCTCGGAATCCTTTTATATCATTTTTTTTGTCTTCTTAAAATAAAAGTTTCTTTTCAAGATTATAAATTAGCATTAAATAATTATGAATGAAAATACCTGAAAGTGAACTAAATCAGTCTCTAAATCTGGGATTTTTAATCTGTATTAATTTCAGTAAGATAAGTACTTGAAGGTTTAAAAGAAAATATTTATTAGTAGAAAATTTTTATTAGATGATTTTGATGGTGCCATCTTAATGAACTCCAGGGAGTGGCAAGATTTTGAAACAGGTGAGCCTGTGATTCTCAGTATGGGCCGTGTTTTTTAAAATAGAAATCGTAAGCATGAAATAATATAAACTACGACTTTTTTTTTTTTTTGTCAGAGTCAACATGCAAGGCAATTTGTAAACATGTCAGCACAAAAATAGATATAACAATATAGAAATTTTAACAATTAGAAAATATTGAATATTCAAATGTAAGTTTCTCCAAGCATTTTTTGAAATGGAAAATTGAAACTTCTTTTTTTCATCAGGGGATCTGTGCTTTCCTGAACCTTTTGTTTAAGGTAAATTAACCTCTTCGCTCCCTGGGTCCTCAAATGGGGACCTCCGTTTTGTCCCGTTTTATTAGTAATGGTACTCAAACATAATTACAATTTCAATATCAGAATGATATGTTTCGAAGTCTAAGATTCAAACTAATGCAAAAAAAAAATCTTTCTCTGAAGTCAAATGGGAGAAGAAATAATTCAGTGATAATTGATAATACTGCATTAATACTCAGTAGTGAAGAGGTTAAACACACAAACATAAAACAGAATTCAAAATGATCTTCAACATGAGTTCAGGAGGGCAGAGTCACCCTGACCAAAAATTCTCAATTCCTCTTTCTCTTAGTGTTTAATTATTATACTTGCTTAGTAAGAATAAATTTCACAGTTTTGTTCTCCAAATTAATCATAAAAAAGAAAATTAAATTTTCAAAATCCAGGGATGGACAATTCCCTCTCCACCCTCTCTTCCACATGCTCTGCCAGCACCTATGGACACTTTCAGTTGTGAATGGTATAAAAAAGATTTAAGTTTGTCATTAAATTACTAGTTTTTTAGTACTTAGAAAGTAACATAACATTGATAAATTATATAGTAATAATATTATTACTTATACCAAAATTTATAGAGGTTATTTGTAATGTCTATAATAGCAAATATTCGCTACGTAACAATAGTTTCTACTATTTCTGTTGTTCTGTTGCCTTAAAGCCATAGTTTTATCTCTGTGTGAAGTACATACCGTTTTTGTGTACAATAGCTTAAAGAAATTGCCAATTTGTCGCTATATGATTTTATGTATTTAATATTTTCAGTATATGATTGTTTTCTGCTCCCTCCCTCCCTTGTGAATGTAACCCATCTGTATTTTTAGAACCTTTCCAATTTCCATTATTATTATTCCCTTTTCCCAATGTTTTCACTTTTTGAAAAGAGAAAAATAAATATCTTGCATTAGACTAGTTCCATGTTTACTCCTGTAAAACGATTACTGACTGGTTCAATGTACAGGGTGTCCCAAAAAGATCTGTACAACTTCAAAATTTTATTTAAAAAATTGAATAGACCTACAGCAGCAAAACTAGTTACAACAATAGATAGAATAACTCAAAAAGTTATTTTCTACAGTTGTTTCTGGTCATAGATGGTGCAGCACAACACAAACGATTATTAAAGATTTCAGTTGTTCCAAAACTGCAGATCCCCTGAAGAAATCTCAATGTTTCAAGTGGTTTATCATAACAAAATCCGATACTCTAACTCAAAGAAATTTTCGAATGTTTGATGTCTATCAAAATCGAATGGTTGATTTGATATCGATCGAAATCGAGTGCTTGATGTGAGTACGCTAAAACGTTTGTGAATTTAATTTCAATATCATCTTGATATTCTTCTTGCTATGAAAGGATCTCATGTTTCAGTTTATTAAGGCAGCAGAAAAAACTTTTTGAGTTATTCTATCTATTGTTGTAACTAGTTTTGCTTTAGAAAAAGTTTTGCTTTAGTTTCATTTAAAAAAAATAAAAGTTGTACAGATCTTATTGGGATACCCTGTATTTCTAAAAACAGTTGATTAAAAATTAACTATTTCTTGTCATCCGCAAGTAGCATGATAGTTCTAAGTTTTTTTTTTTTTATTTAAAAAAAGTTAAATGAGACATGTAGTTTTAGTTGCTTAAATTTAAATTTTTAGAAATTCAAGTCAATAAGGTATGAAAATATTTTGAGATAGTTATATAAATATATATGAATTTAATCTTAAAAGAGCAGGGACTCTTACTTTTGAAGATATTAACCCTTAAATGCCTGATTTTTCTAAAATCATTGTAGTAATGTTTTTCGGCTTTCATTTTTTAAATAAATCATGGGAAAAATACTTAAAAAAATCATATTTTGTTTTAAGTATGATTTACGACTAAAAAACCATTTGTTACTAATCGGCAATACCGGTCTTTATTTGAAAAAATAATTTTCCTTGACAAAATTCTATAATGTTAAACACACAAGAATTTTTGGAACTATAATAAGAAATAAATTTTACTTGCTCACTGCAGAACAAAATAGGATATTTCGCAAGCTTCCAAACAAAACAAAAAGAACATGTAGTAACAATTGAAAAAATAAATCTATCTTTATTCTTAAACAGCACAAGTGTTGCCATTTACATGTAGAAAATCGATTTAATAATATTTTCAGAATGTATTTTGTTGGCAATATTAGGCATTATAGCTTCAATATGTAATAGTATTTTAGAAGCCTAAATTGGGTATGTTGCCGAAAAGCAATACCCAGCATTTAAAAGTTAATGAATTCAAAATGAAGAAGTTTGTGGTATAGAGATTTTTCTACATTTTAAAATTATGTATCATGTAATTTAGGGTTTTATTAAAGTAATTGTAAATGCATTGATTTTGCTGTGCTTAATAAAACGAAGTTATAACGCATATGCAAGGAAAGTAATAGTTATTTAATTTTTAGGTACATTTTGTGAAGTTTTTGAAGACAAGCTCTTGATAGAGGTGCTTCATTATTAAAAGTGGATAATCTGATTTCTGGTAAGTAATACTAAATTGATTTTTTTAATAAGAAGAATTATAAAGTTACAACTGTCAAGTAATTACTTTTCTGTGGTTTTATTTAACCCTTTAAGCATCCTGTAGAATTTTTCATATATGTGTTTAATGATTCATAAAAATAATAGCTATGAAAAGTATTTGTAAGAGAATTTGTTTATGATGATTACCTTAGATCTTTATTTATCTTATGCACTGCAAAAAAATAACATTAATATCAATTTTGTGTTAAATCAGCCCTTGAATTCAAAGATTACGTGACTGAAAAACACATTATGGTGCATAAAGGGTTAAATGTACTCAAGAAATTTAAATTTAATTTTTTAAAACAAGATTATATTTTTCTCTCTTTTTCTTTTTTTTGCATGTTTCCTGTTTGGATAGCAAAATAAGATTGACTTAAATTTTTTTTTTTTTTTTTTTTTTTTTTTTTTTTTTTTCGAAAAGTAGAATTGCTTTTGGAAGTTTTGAATGTAAAATCATAGTTGAATAAATGTGAATAAAATATATTTTTATTTACAATTTTTTGAGTTATTGATGTATTATTCATTAAATATAGGCTCTTGGACTATCTAGATAAATTTAAATTTCATGGTTAATATTTTCATGTGTAAACCACTTTTCTGTGGCTAACATGCATGACGTTGATGTAGTTTTTACCACCAAAGCCTTTTCTAATTGTCAAATGGTAGAATTTTTAAAGATTGCTTAGGAAGGATTTGGGTCCTTTCCAAGACTTTTAAGTTTTTCTTTTTAAGCATAACCTGCTACAAAATTCTTTGTCTATTAAAAAAAACCTTTCCTTTCTGCAAATCAAGCTCTTCATACATTTAATAATTTTAAATATATGTTAAAATGTTAAATATATTTATAAATATGTTTTTATGTTTACGACTTTTGAAATGGCACAAATACGAGTGAATACTGACAAATTGAATAAGATGGTAGATTTTTCTATTCCTTTGAAACTAACTGCTCTATGACCACCTGAGCTCATTGCAACTTTTCTGAAGGATCAGATAAGTTGTATTCATGTTATCTCAAGTTCATGTCCTAAAGAAAATGACAATGGTCAAAGACTAGAAATCTGTTCTGCATGTGCATATAAAAGGCTCTATAACTGAAAGGGAAAGTAGGTTTTGCTTTTCTGAAAAAAAAAAAAAAAAAAGAAAAACAAGGGAAATAGAGCAGAAGAAATATGTTTACTTGAACATAACTGTAAATCTTTCCCTGCTCTGAAACACTAGGGGGGGGGGGGGGGGCACATGCCTACCCTGGCCCATGCCAGATTACTCCTATGTGGGTTAGCTCCTATCAGGTTGCTTGACCCAATGCAGTGCTCTATTCTAGACTTATGAAATGTTAAAGAATGAGGTATTGGAAGTTAATGTACTAAATTTATGTACGTATAATTTGTAAGAAGCATTCCAAAACCAGAGTTTCCCACAGACAGTTTCAGGAGGGCGCTGCACCCTGCCTGCCCTTAGGTTTACAACATAGCACCCCTCTTGCCCCTCATTAAAAAAAAAATAGCTCCCTTGTTGCCCCCACCTAAAAAAAGTGCCTTTACTCCTTTGTATATTAAGAAAATTACTTTCATAGTAAAAAATGACTCATTGCTGTCTTTAAAATAGTGTTCTGTCAATTAAATATTAAAAAGTAGTTTTAAAAATCAAAAGAATGCCTTTCAAAATTTCAAGAAAGGCCCTTAAAAATCCAAAACATGCCCTTCGGAATCCAAAAGTGCCCTTTTCTCACAAGCAGCACCCTGCCGTTTTTTAAACCTGGGGGAAACTCTGCCAAAACATTTTACACCGCCAAAGAACGAAGCAAATGCAAAGCAATATTCAGGCAGTTTATTCCTCTTTATCAGAAGGAAAATGCTTATGAGAAATTTGTTTTTTCTCTGAAAATGGCTACTCCAGAATTTTACTTGAAAATGTTTTGGTAAACTTTGTTTTGATGTACAGTCATAGTTAAAAAAAGGGGGGGAGGTGCTACCTTATGCTATTTTATCATGAAATTGTCACAGAGAGATCTGACAAGTACCAGAAGAGAGTTAGGTTTTCTTTCCAAATATGAATGCAGTTTTTGAAAAAGTAATCCTCTGCATATTGAAAATTGTACCAACTTTTATTTTTCAAATGGTAACACATATTTTTGATACTTTGAATTATTTGAATCAAAGGAGCCTTAAAAAAATGTAATTTATGTAATTTTTGCTGCATTTTTTGTAGTAAGGGACTAAAGTCTGAGGATGCTAATATTAAATACATGTGGCAAATGTTAATTTATATTTTCTTAAAAAACATCTGATTCAAATGTTTCCTTTTTAATGAGATATATGGAATAGACCCAAACACACTGGAAGCATTTTTTAATACAAAAACATATTCTAATTATAAAAATTATTAATAAATTCATATTATAGGTGCCGATTCACGGTCGCCAGTCACCACATGGCGACTAAATCTTTTGCTGTGGCCACTAAATTTTGGTCTCTAAGCCACTATGTGTTTTTTTTTTCTTCCTTTGGGTAATTTTTCTTATAGTGTGCATTTATAGTGTGCAGTTTTTCTTATAGTACAAATGTTTAAAGTGCATTTTGATTTTTATAGAGCAAAATAAGCTCACACATTCACAATTTTTTTAATATGTACTTTTATATGACAAAATCAAAATAAGAAATATTGTTTTCCTCACTATCATTACTGCTTAGCTTATACATATTTTTTTAACTGTACCTTGCCCAACTTCATTTTCTTACTGTACATATTTTCCCTTTGAACTCCTGAGCATTTTTGTTTAGTCCCCCCCGTATAAACACTATTGTTTTTAAGTGTGTTTCACAATGTGGCCACTGGAATTTTCAGGCTTAGGAGCCGGAGGCTCCTTCCGGATTTTGGGAATCTGCATCTGTAATTCATATTCAAAATATTCTTAAATTATGACCAACATTCATTTTTACATAAAAAAAGCATAATTCAAAACATGGCTATGTCTTTTACAACTCATTCCTATCACTAGTTTTTAAGATATAGAGACATTTTACTTCAGTTTCAGTGAACAGGGAACTGTCTCCCGTTATCGCTTTCAGCCACAGAATAGAAAATCTTAGAAAGTAGTTGCCAGATTTTATAGAGTTTCTTTCAAGTAAAATAATTTTCTTTTATATTTAGAATTTCTGTATTATTTTTCTGGTTACTATAATTGGATGTTCTTGTACTATTTCTTGAAAAATCTAACTTTTATTTTTTGGAAATTTATGGATAAATCCCTACCTTTTCCCAGGCTGCTTTGATCCAAAAAAACTCATAGTGTGAAAAGTAGTGTCACTATTTAAAAAATGAAAATTGGTACAATTTTTATTATGCAGACCTTTCATATTTCAAAAGTTACATTCAAGTGTAACAGTTTTTTTTTTTTTTTGGGGGGGGGGGCTTCCTTAGCGATGCTCCTGCATATTCATACCCACATACATTTTAGGATTTTTAAGTATTATGTTAAAGCTCTCTCTCTAACAGTATAAATAGATATGTTTAATTGAAGATGAACATCATATATTTTAAAATAGCTCATATTTATTATTTTTATATACAATACTTTTATTCAGATAAAAACTAAAATTTTATGTTTGATATGTAGAAACTATGTTGGAGTTTGCAGAGAATGCACTCACAAATATCTATAAAAAAAACTTTGGAAAGATAAATTGTTGAATTGGAAACTGATATTTCATTTTTTTAAGTGTATTCATGAAACTTAAAGGCAATGCATCTGCTTAAAAGAAAAATAATAAAATGTATATATTACATTAAAACATTTATGCTTGAAAGCATTCACTATGAAATGTAAGAAATAATGTCCAGAGCTATTTAAGAAATCTGAAAATAATATAAGATAAAATATATAAGTACCACAGCTAGAAAGATTTATGATATAGCCAGAAATTTCAATAATCAAATAAAATCTATATTTTCAATATTTGTTGCCTATTACATTGTAATTCCTGAAAATGCAGATGCACAAAATTCTACTTAATTGGCAATTTTCATTCACAAACATGATGTGTACTTAAAAGTAAGTGAGGCATTTTTGGAAATTATTTCTATGCTGTTACAATCACTATAACTGATATTGTTGACACACTTATGGAAGTTTTGACTCAATAAAGTTTGTTGTTTAAAAAGCTAGTTTATATTGTAAATAATAATACCCCTGACATGATTGGCTTTATAAAAATAAGAAAAAGAAAAATGCAAAGATCAAAGTAATACACTTAATAATATATTTTTGTAACATTTTAATTTCGATTTAAATTTTTAAATGCTTGGTATATGTTCAAATATCTTTTGATTTTCATTCAAACATAGTTTTAACTATGTTCTGCAGTACACTGCTAAACAATATCTTTACTGTTTTCAATTTTACAAAATAGTAAAAGTACAAAAATATTTTTAAATTGATGTTTTTAATTAATAAATATTCCTTTTAAAAATTTCTGGGGCAGTTTTGAAATTTTTACTGTGTTTATCTTTGGAATTTTGCATAAAATATATAAAAAAAGGTTATATTTTGTGTCTATGAATTTCATTCTGTGAGATGGTTATTCTTGTATATGGTTATGAGTATATGGTTCTTGTTATGGTTATATAGAGAATTCTTTTTTGTATTATGACCCGCAACTTTGTATAAAATGCTTAATCTAGCCTCTGGTGGTAAATAAGTTTGAGAGTATGATTGGTG